>PGTU02009257.1:0-25203 GCA_002896215.2 Cicer echinospermum
AGAGAATAAAAAAGATTTATAATAGAATAGTTAATAAAGTGGAAGATAAAACGTTTCACTTGATTAAAGTTATTGTTTACGTTTGTTTAAATCGGTTATTAATAGAACCACATTAAACAAGTTCTAAATATTTACAAAATTGTCATCGCCTCATTTTATTAACTCGTTTAATAAATAACCGATTTAGCCACGGAGTATAATGAAATATATTAATTTTTTAATTTTATTTTTACATTATCTCTTAAGTCGGTTGTCAATCTAACAGTGTTAATCGTTTTTCACATATTTACAAATCTGTCACCGCCTCATCTTGTTAACTCGTTTATACGGACAAACGACTTAAACGTACCTCCGCCTCATTTGTTAAGTCTGATAGCACGTAACCGACTTAAATCTGCCGTATTAAAAGCCCAATTTTCTACTAGTGATTAATATCACATTATTTACTCTAGTTTTATTGTAAGACATGATATAATAGATAATTCTAGTTGAATATCAATATAGTAAAACTTATTTACATTTTTCTTTGCTATCCTTGAAAGTGTATAAAACGTTGCGAGTCAAAATAAAATAGTATCCGAGAAAGAAGGTTACCGATTTGAGGGACAGAAAAATTATCTAATGGACGGACTGCATTTGGGCTATCAATAATGTAATGCGTCCACCTAGCCCATAATTTAATTAGTACTTGGCAGTCCACAACTAAGTTTAGTTGAGAGTTGTATTTGTGGGGCATAGATTTTTTGAGAAAGATACAAAAGCCAGACGTGTGCCAAAAATGGAAACCCTTTTGGCCTTGTTGGTGATAATTTGTCAAAGATCTTCAAAACACGTGAATCGTGATATCTCATTCATTATTATATACTCGGTATTGGAATAACGGTTACCTACAACCTATCCTAGGTTTGTGTCGGTACACACATTCATCCCTACAAACCAGTCCAAAAACAGAAGGGTCGGCATCCTTAATTTGGTTTCTTACTCATCTCCCATCACCAAATATTAAATTATTATTTTATTCAAAAGAACTTCATAGAATCTTTTTTTAAGGTTATTTAGTAGAACTCATAAAATAATTACTTAGCAAATCAATTTAATTATTGGACTTGTCTCTCGACAAAACTTCAAAAAGCATGCATTCAGTAGACACAAGACTTTTACGAGTAATAGATTAACTTACTACTAGATGTAAAACAAATAATTTTTTTTTATTTTAAAAAATATGATAAATTTTATCATAACTAACTAAAATAATTATAAAATCTTAAGTTTAAATTCACAACAACATATTCAATTTAACAATGTCGACATTTATCAGTTAAATTAATAATTTACGACATCATTTTTAACTTTTTTCAAAAATATATTGATTATTTCATATGAGATTACATTAAAATAATTAATAATCAACTTTTTATATTCTCTCCAATTTTGAATATAAGAAAAAAAGAAGAAAGAAAACTAGTCTTTCAAAATATAAACAACTTTTAAGAATTTTTACTATATTAAATATTATTTTTCTCATAATACCCTTTATTTAATTTAAACTTTTCTATTCATATTTTCAATATCATAATTAATACATTTATGTTTACAAAGTATTCTAAAGATAATTTTGAAAGTTGATTTGTTTATTTTTCAATATCAATAAAAATTGGCCAATTCTTTTATATGGGTGTATTTATTCATATATTTTTTTAATACAAAATCGAAAAGAGTACATCTTTTATGCTAAATGCATTTGATAATCCATAAATATAAGACATCAAATTCATAATTTGCACAAGACTCTAAAATCTTAAAAACGGCCCTAAAAAAGTCAAACAAGTCAAAAAAAAATGATGTTTTATTTTGATGAGTTTTATAACAATTAACAATGAAAAAATGATAAATCTTATTTATTTTTCTTTAATTTCTATATGTAACATTCAAAAACAAAATACGAAAGTGTATAAGGTATGGATTAATTATCATTCTGATATAATAGTGACATATCTTCTTTATACTAAAGAGTGATATATCTTGTTTTTCTGACAAAATATATATCTTGTTATTTCAAGAAATATTCACAATTTAATTATTAGTTTCTATCTATCTTCACAATAACTATATATAAAAACAGATAAAATGTTAATTAGTTCTTTGTTTAATTTTAATTAATTTTTTGAATGTATCATTTAAATTAATAAATATGCATCACTTCCAAAGTTAATATTTTCAATTATTTTATATTTATGATAGTTAAAATACTATCAATAATTAATAAAATAATTTAATAATTATCATTTTTTATTTTAAGTAAAAAATAAAATACAAAACATCACATAATTAATTTGAACATTTCAATTATGTTGACAACAAATATTAATTATTCTATCATTTGTCAGCACTCAAATTATATTAAAAAAAAATAGAAAACTAAAAATTTTGGGAAACCTATATCAAAACTAAAAAAAAATAATAGTCGTGATACAAGCATTACGGCAGAATGGAAATAATATTAATTTTATGAAGAATAGCCGTCAATGTTGAACTTTAAAATAGCCACAATGAAGGTCAATTATATATAATGAAGTTAGCCCCTTATCCGTTACTCACATGTGTGCGAAAATAAAATTAGGAACTCAATGATCAAGTATCGTCCAATGTCTCAAAAATCCATAATTTTAATATCTTGTCTTCTCAATAAAAAGGGTTGCTTTATGGAATCCATGCACAAAACCATCAAGACAACAAATAGTCACTATATCAGAGTAATCTTCAAATGATCCATTACATAACCACACACCGGCCAAAATATAGCTTCGTCTTATTGCGTTGAAGAACACTTTTTCGTGTATTTGCTTTAACGGCTCGTAGATATGGCCAAAAGTTTCTATCACTATTGAGTACGATTGACTACTTCAAAGTCAAAGGTGTTTGGAAAAATATGATTTGATCCATTGACATCGTCAACTTTTATTAAAAAATTATAATTATATATTGAATGATTAAAATTAATGTCAATTTTTAAATAGATATGATTATTGACAATATTTTTAAGTCAATGTAAATACAAATATGCAATTTTAAAATGAGTTTAATTATTATATATCGATTTAATGGCTAAAAAAATTATATGTTAATGTCACATTATTATTTATATGTATAACTTTTAACCTTAGTTATGTATAAAATTAAAATATTCTAACAATTCAACGAAGACTGACGGTGTAAAAAAATTTACACCGTCATATATTCAAATTAAATCTATTTAAAATTATCAAAAAATTATAATATATATGGTGATATTCACCCTGCCACCGTACCGGGGGGGCGCGCCCAAAAGGTTTATTTTATTTTTAAATTTTAAATTTATATAAATATACAATACTTCTTTTTTTAATATTAAAAATTAAAATCTTATCTCTATATAGAAAATACTTTTAATTTTATTATTGTCTAATAATAATAATTTTTATTTTATAAATATTCAATATGCTTTTGCAGCAGTATAGCTCCAAAAGCTTCACTACTTTATTTGGGATTGAAATCTTCATTCAAATCTGTTTACCCAATTGCCATAAAACCTAAACAAGAATACACAACTAAGAGTGAGACAACGACACTTACCTTGAGAATCGACCACAGATGACAGCGCGACGGGGACACTGAACGGCGACTCTGAGATTGACGGTGTCGGAGTTCGAGAGGGACAATGACCGACTTTGAGAGTGAAGGTGACAGGTTCGATAGGTCACATGTTGGGCGGCGATATACTCACGGCATTTAGAGGAATGAGATTCGGTGATGGATTCAAGTGTGAGAGAAGGGTTCAAGTGTGAGACAAGGGTTCAACACTTAGGGATTTAGAAAGAACTCAAAACTTAGGGATTCAGAGAGAATCGTTCTTTTTAAAACCCAAATATTTTAATTTTACGATATGATTTTATAAATAATATTAAAAAATTTAAAAATACCCTAACGTCGGCCCATCCGACGCTATATATTAAAATAAAAGTTATAAAATTAAATTAATAAACTAGCGTCTGTTTTATTTACATAGCGTCGGCTACTCCGACGCTAATCGTCAATAAATTTGAAAAATGAAATTTGGTATCTTAGCGTCGGCCTAGCCGACGCTAAGTAACGTCGGAGTCGGGGCCGACGCTAATAATGGCAGCTAAAATGCAATTTTCTAGTAGTGAATTTATAATTTTATATATATGAATGAGTGTGGGACGGACAAATAAATCCGAACTTCGTTGCAGGAGAAGATGAGAACTTAAATTTTACACCCACTATTAAATAGAAACGAAGACAAATTTTTCTCGATTTAATCGAATGTGGGGTGGAGGCAAAATTAGTCTCAGCTCCGCCCCTTGCCATGCCTACACACCAACAACATAGACCCAAAATTTATTATTTTTTTAAGAATATTATAAGACTAAAGAAATACTACTCAGAGATAAAAGTTTACCTTGTCCTATAGTGTTCAGAAACAAAAAAGGTCCATAATTCATAAACAAAATCAGATTTTAGAAGAAAAAAAAAAGGTTCAGATTTTTTTGAAAAAAAAAATATAGAATCAAATTTTCAATGTTATTGATATTATTTTAAATTCTTATTTTAATTTATATTATTGATGTTATTTACAATTTAAATAAAGAATAATCTTTTTTTTTTTGTTTTTAGTATTTTTTTATTAGAGACGTAATTTTTAAAAGTAAAATATGATTTAAAAAATGTTTAAAACAACTTTTATCTCAGAGTAATTAGTAAATCTTCATTGTCAATTATTAATTCGTTGTTTTGCATAATTTTATGATCAATTGAATTTCCAAAACAAAATTCTCTTTTAAGGGGTACAGTGTAACACCGAGATTTGCGTAGGGTACCTAGTACTAAGTTTAGGAATTGTATTAATCCAAGTACCCTATTATACCATTAGAAGGTTTTTCCTAAGCCCTTTTTGATATGCTAATTGACAAGGATGTGGTCCATAATCAACTAGGCCAATTATGTAATTGATTAAATGTTTAATTTAATCAATTGATATATAATTATTGTATCTCAATTTGTATGTAACCTTATTCCATGATTTATGCACGTAATAGGCAGCTAAATGGTCAGCCTAAACATATTATTGAAGATCCTTAACTCTAAGTATGAATAACACAAGTATTGATCTTTGAACCGACTAAGTTTTCAGCCAAATCTATTATTGTAGAGACAAAATTCTTGTATTTAGTCAAAACAAGTAAGTATCCTAAAACCAAGTTCGAATTATCCTCTATTTCTAGATCAATAACCCTCTTCTTCTTTTTTTCTATTGATCACGTGTGATTGTATCTCTTGGAAGCTTTGTAATCAAAGTAGGAATATTTGATTTTTAAGGTTGTTTTCGTTGCAATTTCTTGAATTAATCAAATACGAGAGGGTGATCTTTCCTTGCTTGTAGTAATTGTAGGATTGTGTGTGATGGTTAGGAAATGTCTATTTCCATTTCAAATGTAGGTTATCTCTGCTATTATTGAGGATACTTTTTGCAAAGCTTATGGACAGAAAGTTAGAATTGAAGAATCTTGTTTTTACTTCTCTAGCAATGTGTCTTGGCAAACAAAAGTTTCAAATATGTGGAAGTTCCTAGTTACAAATGATTGATGATTTGGGTAATAATCTTAGAGTTCCTTTCTTTCATAAAAGAATTTACCAAAAAAACATTTGATTTATCATTGATAAGGCAGATTATAGGCTCAACAATTGAAACTAAAAATAAGACATGATCACACAATGAACTAGAAAAGTAACACTCACATCAAGATTAAAATTCTATTTGTCAAATTTTCACATATATGCAATTCTAAACTTGCTATTTTTTTCTATGTACCGTAGATAATTTGTGTTGTTTGGAGTATCAATATAGTTAATGTCAAGCATTACAATTGATGTTTTTCCATTGCATTAGCCCTTTACCTAAAAGGGATTTCTTTTAAATGTCACAACACACCCATAAAATGTGCACAATATAGATTATGAATTGGTGCTCGCGCCTCTAACATATTAAATATTTTTACATCTACAATGAGATGTATTTATCGGACAAGTATTTGTTAATTCCAAAGAAAATGAATATACTTTTCAGTGGCTTGATCAACTTTTATAATATTTAATCACAAATGTATTTTGAAAATTTTAAATTTTGAGATTTTTTTAGAATACAAAATGTTATAAAAATTGAAACTTTAATATTTCAAAAAACACATATTCTAGAAAATACAAAAAATTTCTAAAACACATTAGTGTTTCAAAAGGTTCAACTTTAAAATTTCTAAATATTTGTGTGTTCCAATAAACTTAAACTAAGATTTTTGCAACACATTTATACTCTAAAAAAATATATACTTTGTTTTTTTCATAACACAAGTTGAAGATGACGGGGTAGGACAATTGTTTTTTGGGTTTCTTTTAAGTGGAAATTGGATAGTTTGGATAAAATATGAGTAGGGAGGGATACAATTAAAGGAATAGAATGTTTCTTATTCGACCAATATTATCAAATACATAAACGTTTGAATTATTCAATACAAACGTGTAAAATATACATTCAAATTAGTAAATCCGAATAAAATTTGGAGGTTTTTGATAAGATTGAGTGGTAAGAAAAGAAAACTTTCAAGTAATAATGGTATAACTTTTCATAAGAATTTGTAAGTTTGAAGTTCAATCCCACAATACACTTTATTTTTTATTTTTTATGTGATGGGACTTTTTTACATTAACCTTCTTCGAACGAAAAATTAATTTTATACCCTACATTTATACCAATATCCCACATGATAATTTGTGTCCATGAACTTCCCAAAATACCCCTAGTCAATACTAAAAGTAATAAAAAAATTGGACAATTTTCTACACGGAAAATTTATTTTTCAAACTTTTCAATCTCTTTTTGCCTATCAAAAATTTTCAAAAACGAAAAAGTTTGATAGACACAAAATTTTCTCAACTTTTTTTTACAGCCGTAAATTTCGAAAATGAAAAATCTGGTAGGCAAGAATTTTCTCAACTTTTCTTTCCTACCGGAAATTTTAGACTATAAAAGTAGGCAAAAGATTTTTCTAAATTTTTTCTACCAGAAATTTGAAAACAAAAAGCTTAATAGACAAAATTTTCTCAACTTTTGTTTTGTTTACCCAAAATTTAAGGGAAAAAAAATTAAAATTTTCAATTAGAGAAAGTAAAATGGTAAACATAAAATTGGATTTTAAAAAAAATTGTTAAATAGAGTCAAAGTGAAATGAGAAATTGGATTTTTCTCTTCGAACTAGTTATGGGCTTTTAAAACATTACATGGCCTACTTTATAGCCTTGTTTGGTAATGAGCATGGGAAAGTTGCATTTTATACCCCTCCATTTAAATTCATATCTTTGATTAAAATGTTTATGCTAAAACTTATGAAAATGTTCCTAATTTTACAGTAAAAAAAAAAAAAAAATTGGTGGTACTCCCAATCAGAAAATATTTTACTGAAAATTTCTAATTATTTTTCAATACTTCTGAAAGTTTCAACCGAAAATTTTAAATTTCCGGAAATTTCATTTTCTTAAATTTTCAGTACAATTTTTGTTTTTAAATTTTAATTTTTTTTTACATTTATTTCATATTCAATTTATTTTCAGTGAGGACCAGAGGAGATAAAAAACACCATTGAATATTTTCGAGTTCGATCTCCTACACAATCTAATAGGAGAGTTACCGTTGATAAAAGGATAAAGAGAAACGAAGAGATACAACAACCTGTCTTTGAGAAAAGGATAAAGAGGAATGGAGAGATAGAACAACATGAGAATTATAAAATTAAAATAAATTAAAAATTAAAAATAAAATAAAATAATAATTATATGTACCAAAAATTTAAAATTTTGAAATTTCTAGTATGTGTAAAATTAACCACTGGAAATTTCAAAACACAAAATTTTAGTAGAGTAAAATTAACTACCGGAAATTTCAAGGCATAAATTTTCCGGGTAGTATAAATAATGTACCGGAAATTTTGTTGGAGGAAAATTCTGGTAAATAATTTATATTGTCGGAAATTTTGTGGTTCAAAATTTTCGATAAACAAACAAAATCATAGAAAATTTATAAAGATGAAATTTTCGGTAGTTATAAAGTCTGCACCAAATATTGAGAGAAAAATTGCTTACTGAAAATTTTGGTGAAGGGGTGAGATTTTAAATTAATTTTTTTTTTACAATTAATTTAATAAAAATTAATGTGACAAATTTAAATTTTTAACATTTTGAAGAGTATAAATACAATTATAGGGGTACAAAATCTAACTTCAGAAAGAATAATACATGAGAAATGTTAACCCCACCTCTACAACTTTTGACTACACTCCATGATTTTTATAAAATAAGTAACAACAACTAAAGCGCAGGTATTCGTGAAATGCACGTGTGATTTATATGAATGAATAATATAAATATTATTGTGAAAGATGATTTATATTTATAACATAAAACTAAAGAAATAGAGTTAAATATTTTTAATAAATGGCTTTAAAAAATTTATTGTAAAATAGTGATTGTTTGGTCGTGCTATGCCCATACAAGATTGAAATATAAACATTCTATAAAAACCAAGATATAAAAGTTATATATTGAAATATTTTCTTTTGATAGATAAATGTTAGAAAATTGATGATCACATTGATTTTCAAGATTTGAACTATATATAACTATTACTTATAACTCCTTGAGTGTCTCAACTTTTATACATATTCGTGGGATGCACAAATGATTTATATAGATAAATAATAATATAATATTTTATTTAAAAGATCATTTATATTCAAAATCTAAAAAGAAAAAAAGTAAAATACGTTTAACAAAAATTAGCATAATACTTTTATTGGGAAATAGTGATTGTTTTCTCGTGCTCTGCACAATATAAGATTAAAATACAAAAAGTCTATAAAACAATTCAAATACCAAAAATTATATATTAGAATATTTTCTTTTAATAGACAGATTTTAGAAAATTGCTGATCATATTATTTTTAAGGTTTGAACTCTGTAACTATATCTTAAATCATTGAGCGTGTAAGCTATTGATTAGACAAAATGAGAAAGATGTTTTATTATGAGAGAAGAGAGGGATAAAATAACAAATATCAGACCAAATAAATAGTTTTGTTTACTAGAACAATTAAATAGTTGTCATTAAACGATTAATTCATTAAAAAAATATATACAACTTAAGTTATTTTGGTATAGTTTCGTAACTTAAAATACAACTTTTGTGGTTAAAACAAGCATTGAAAAATTATAAATTTGAGAAAATTAAATGTAGCTATGAATAATTTAAGAACCACAACAAAAACACTTAAAAAATAAAAGGTTTAATTGCAGTTTTAGTCCCCTTATTTTAGCTGAATCACGAAAGTAGTCCTCCCATTTTATTTGTCTCCAATTTTGGTCCCCTAAACATAATTTTGGTCCAAAACTTGATTAAGTGATATTTTTTAAAGTCACACCACACCATTTATGATCATAAATTTCAGGTACAATGACAATTCACCACTTTTAAAGGCATTATATGACTTAAATAAATGCAAAACAATGAAATTTCATCAAGTTTTGGACCAAAATTCTGATTTGGGGGACTAAAACCGAGAAGAAATAAAATGAGGGGACTACTTTCGCGATTCAACTAAAATAAGGGGACTAAAACTGCAATTAAGCCAAAATAAAATCAAAGAGTATGTATTGTTAGTATCAAAAAATTATTCTAACATTCAATGACAATTCACCACTTTGCCATTGAATTTTTTTGTTAGGGTATGCTGCAAATCTTGAACAAAAAGAATATGAAATTGATGATGATGAATATTGCACAAATAAATTCCAAATGGTGTATAGCAGACTAAACTTTATATTTTGATTTGCTCCACCAATCTATATATATATTGGATGTAAATGGAATAACTGGTGAATATTCTTCATGATACTTTGGAATCCTTCAATTGAATTGCACATTCATGTCAAGTCTATCAATAATAATAGTTTACAGAATAAAGTTCCTTCATTTACTTTCGTGCACCAGAGAAAAGAAGAAATGACTTAGAAATATTTTTGATACAATTTTGACTCGTGTAACATGAAATTTTGTCTTATCCGCTTCGCCTCTAAAATGTCTCTATTTATAGAGAAACTCATACTAATTGGTGAATAAAACAAATTTTGGAAAAGATTGTAACCTTAGTAACTTAATAGATGCATTGGTTCGATAGCTGACAAATGTATTAAACTCAGCATTGCAACCACTTGACCAAGTGATACATTAAGTTATTTAATTTTGCTACATTAATATAACTATTAGAGAATTTCAAATATATTTTCGAAATTCCTCTCACAATCCCCCACCAATCTCGTGGTTTCAGATAAAAGTATCTTACGATTTGAGTCATTACTTAGTAAATTATGTTTTCACTTATCACCGAATAGATTAGTAGACAAGCTTTGAACCAATAATTCATTAGAACAATTGTGCATAACTCACACATGAAATCTCGGTACCATTGATTGAATTATAATGATGACATGTGTGATAATGGCATATGCCTCATATCATTTTCCTGAGAATTTAATAGTCAAGCTCTTGAACTCTATAAAGCGGCCCACTTTATTCTCATATATGTGAACTATATCATAAATCCATCTATAATTATACATTCTAGCAAATATATAATATATGTTCATTTAGAGGAGACCTCATCCTACCACTTTTATTTTTATGGTCCAAGTACTTTTACCTTTTGGGATGTATCTATTGTCAAGTACTTCAATCACTTTAATAGTGTACTTTCATAGTTGAATTAAAGACTTTATGTTACGCAAGTGTGAGTTGATTGTTTCCATTGTTGATGGTTATTTAGATATGAGCTTGTATCACATTCTTAATGATGTCTTCAACTTCACGTCATTTGTCAAATCTTTCGTCAAAGGATCTACAAGATTCTTTTCAGTTCTTACAAACATTATGGATATTACTTCATTAAATCCTTTACATAGCTACATCTTAAATCAATATGTCTAGATTTTTTTTTATATACTTGACTATATATTTTTTGATAGTGTGAATGACTATCATAATTTATGGATACTGGTGCCATGGCCTTTGTCCAAATTGGTATTTCATACAATAAAATCTCATAGCCTTTCAGCCTATTTACTATATGCAGCTAGAGCAATAAATTCTGCAGTCACGATGGTGTCAACAATGCAAGTTTATTTCTTTGAATCCCAATAAATTGCGCCTCCACAAAGGTTAAAAATCAATCCACTTGTGGAAGCATGATCCTTAACATAAGTTACCCAACTGGTATACCCTTCCAAATATGAAGGATATCCACTATAGTTAATTGTTTCTTTTAAACATTTTAATACTTTGTTAATAGCATGTCAATGTTCTTTACTTGAACTATTTGTATACCGACTTAATCTTCCAACAACATATGATATATCACTTTTGGTACAAGTCTTGACTTACATCAAACATTTGATTACCTTTGAATAGTCTAGTTGTGCTACATGACATCCTTTATGTGGTTGTAAACTAACATTTTGATTAAATAAGGTTAGTAACATATTTACAATCAAAATGATCAAATTTCTTTAGCATTTTCTCAATATAGTGAGATAGGGATAAATCAGTATTTACTCCATCTCTTATGATTTTAATTCCTAAAAGCACATATGTTTCGCCTAAATTTTTCATATCAATTTTTTTATAAGAATGGTTTAGTCTTTTCTACCTCATCGAAATTGGTGCCAAAGATTAACATATCATTCATATATAAATAAATCATAACACTATTTATGTATTGTTGATAGTGTTGATCAACTATCACCAAACCATGACATTTTTTTTATTTAATCTTTGTACATTGTATCACATACAATTAATAAATATTTCAATTATCACATACACAAATTTTTATGTCATTCTACCTTTTACTATATTTAATAAGCATCTCAATTTAAAATTCTAACTCCCTTTTCAATATGTCCAAGTCTAAATTATAATACATTGAATGCATAAATATATATTGTCACAAGCTAACAAAGCATGATCATAAAAAATTCACATAATCAAATATCATAAGGTGAGTTCAAACATGTAAGTCATCTACTACTTAATAAATAAGAATTCATTTTATTTCTATTAAAGAAATCATTTCTTTATAGTTATATTATAACTAATACATGTATCATCAATTCTATTGTTAATTCAAGTTTTATATTTAAAAATGTTCTATGGTAAATCCAAATAAGTATCAAAATAGAAAATAAACAATGAATAAAATCATTAAGCTTATTTATTAGTTTCTTCCATGAACATTTGTCAACTTACAAAAATTCAAAATATATCCAAATCATTTTCAATATCAAGGCAAGCAAGAAACAATTACTTTCATACTATCGTGCACATATACTATGAGATCATCCATTCTAAATAAAAATAAAATTTCTTGAATAAATCAATTAAAACGTCATTTGATATTATGAAAGTTACTTACACTACTTTTATAATAAACTACACACAAGCATGCATCATAAGTCAAACATATGAACGTCAATAAAATCACATACTTGTTAATATCAAAACATGATCTCGTTGTAGCATTACAATTATGAGTATTTCATAAAATTAAAGAAATTTAGAATCTATATAAACTTATGATCTACAAACATGATAATTAAATATCTACGCCAATTTTGTTTCCAAAATTAAAATGTTCAATATAATTTTTACAACATCTCGTCATTCCAATTTTGCGTTTCTTTTTGTCAATAATTTCAAAATATAAGATTTGAAATCAAAATATCAACCAAAAGTCAAACTCATACAATGTCACTAATAAAACTCAAGACATAAACAGATTTTGAAAATCCAAACAAATAAAAATCATGCATATATAAACCATAATAAAATTATCATCAATATACATGCTAGCAAGTCAGCAACAAGGCATGCAATCTAGACGAATATACAATCTTTAACTTAATATATGAATATAAAACATATCATATATTTAATATAAATTAATTTTGTACCTTTCACCATAATCATAAATATGTGATTGTTCATCTTTATTAAAGAAGTAATCATTGTTCAAAAACAAATTAAAACCAAGATCGAACATAAAGATTGTTGGACTTTTTGTTGGGGGTATGTTGCAAATCTTGAACAAGAAGAAGATGAAATTGATGATGATGAAGGTTACACTAATAAATTTTAAAGCGTGTGTGTCACACTAAGTTTTAGGTTCGATTCATCTCCACCAATCTATATATATTGGATGCAAATGGGATATCCGATGAATCTCTTTCATAATATTTTTGTAATCCTTGAAGTGAATTGCACATTCACATCAAGCCTATCGACCAATGATAGTTTGTATAATAATATTCCTTCATTTACGCTTGTGCACTAGAGAAAACAAAAAATGACTCCGAATATTTTTTGATAGAATTTTAACTCATGTAACATGAATTTTTGTCTTGCCCTTTCTACCTCTAAAGTGTCTCTATCTATAGATAAACTCATACCAATTGGTGAAAGAAAACAACTCTTGGAAAATATCGTAACCCCTAGTAACTTAACATGCATTAATTCAATGGCTATTAGATGTATTAAACTCAAACATTGCAACCACTTGATCAAGTGATACATTTAGTTATTTAGTTTTGCTACATTAGATAGCAATTAGAGAATTTCAAATATATTTTAGAAATTTCTCTCACATTTACCACATCACTCCACATATGTATGGTTAGAAACTGATAGTGTGACCTGGAAAAATTGTGGCATTTAATTAGATGTCGGTGTAAAGTTGTTATACGGTGCATGGTCATTAAATCTAAAGAAACGTTTATCGTTAAAAATATACATATTGTTAATGCATTTAGCTCATCTAAAGTGAATTATTTGCTTTAGATAATGAAATGAATAATATCAACCATTGATGGTCAAATTAAGTATTCATATAATATGCATATATATGATCAATCACAAGTGGTTATAATATCACTCAGTAATTTATGTATCAATTTACCTCTTACTAGTTAACTAACTGTACAATTTGTTAGTTGAGAATCCGTTACATTAATTAGCTTTCTTATTAGTTAGGAGTTTGTTACTTTGTAACAATTTATGTAAAGTCTATATAAGTCAGTCAAAACTCTTGTGTTTGAGATTTATTCGATTCATTCAATAACATGAGGAATACCTAATTCACTTCTTTAAATTCCTTTGGAAGTTATATGATATCAGACTGCAATCTTTCCTTCCGCATACCACAAAAAAATAAAAATCAATTTCTTCATATTCCCTAATTTATCTTTCCTAATCAATACCTCTTTTCCTACTTCAGCCGCAACCCTTCACATGTATGACTCTGATGGCTCTGAAGTTGACATTGTTGTTACTGCCAAGACTCGCCCCATCAAAGATCCACCGTAGGATTCAATAAATCAAAGTGAAAGAAGAAAAAAAATTTGAAAAAAACTTTTTTTGCAAGGACTAAAATCAAAATTACTCATATTACTCTTCACTTTATAATTTTCTCAAATACCTTTTTAATCTTATATTAAAACTTATTCTATTTAATAAACATGGTTAGTCGTTTATGTAGATAATAATATTCTTTATATCTTCTATTATGAGTGAAACAATGTTCACACTCAAATTTGAAATATTCAAACATATATATGAATAAATATAAATGGGAATTATAGATTCATAACTAAAAGCATTAATCATAAATCGCGTTAACGTGCTGCATCTTATTAATAAATAAATTTATAACAAAGTCTAGCTAATCCACGAAATCACAGTACATTATATTATATAATCTTAAAAATCTTGATATACCACAAAAATATTTTATAAACTAAAAGCTATCAAATCTATTAAAATCCTAATTGAATTACATCTCCTAAGTTTTTATTTATTTTGTGAAGCTACATTAAGTAGATTTTTTAATTAATTATTTATAATTATAACTATAATTAAAAGAAAAATTAAAATGTTTTACTTAAAAATCACTAAAAGTAAATTATTTTAATATATATCTAAAAATCATATTTTTTTTTAAAAGGTAACATATGTAGTTCTAAATAAATAAATATACAATGTAAATGATTTGTTTTTAAAAGAAATAAATGTAAACAATAAATAAATAAATACAAACATAGTTTTTTAGTAAAACAAGAGTTGTTAGCTCTATTAATCCCGTTCCTAAAAAGAAGCTCTACTAATCCGGTTGACGTGGCCGTGATTATGATATGATTCATGAATGACCAATATATCTATAGTAAAATAAAATAAAATAAAATAAGTAGAATAAAAGTGATTAAGGAGCATTAGGTAACTGAAATGGATGGGACACTTGACCTAGCAATTAGCCAACGAGCTCGAGCAACGGCAATATAACGGCGTCAAATATTTTTAGGTTTCATCGCAACGGATGAATTTGCAAAAAAATAGAACACATTTTTTCTTTCCTTTTATTGGTTTATTCTTCCAATTTCCGGGACCGTGCGATGCTGCACTAATCATCATCAATTGACACTTATCATTCTTCGATTGTTTTCGTAATAATCGGGCAATTTACTTGTAAAGGTTTATTTCACGACGAAAACACACCAAAAAACTAACTTGGTATATTGAAGTAATTTTTTACTAGTTATGAAATTATATTTAATTAATTAATTAGTGCGGGCCTAAAATTTCGAGTGTTTCTCGAAACAATGGAGTCGCCACCAAAATTTATTTTAAAATAGGGAAAATATTGGAAAACCCTTAAAATAGAAGAAAATGGTCCTTAAAACCAAATTTGAGTTCGGAGTCGATTATGCGTAGGCAAGGTATTAGCACCCTACGACATCGTTAAAACGGTTACCTATAATTAATTGTGCAAGATAATTTTAACTTAAGTATATTTATTTTTATATTATTTAAATATGAATAACAATTATTACTATATTTAAATATGATTTTTGAAATAATATGTTTTTTAACAAATAAAGAACAAAAAAGAAATTTTTATTTATGTGCTTAACAAGAATATGATCTTGCTCCTACGTATCTCCCGGTGCGATGGAGAATCAAAGCTACCGTAGTTCTTGTTTAAAAAAAACGGACGTGTTGAGTGGGTTTTTAAAGGAAATTTGTTTTGTGATAAAAAAATGTTTTTGACAAAATAAGAAAAATAAAAGAGTTTGATTTGAATAGATATATTAAATACGAGTTTTAAGACGATCAAGTTGTACACTCGTGTCCCAAAACTCAAGGAATAAAGAAGATGTCACATCTAATTTAATCCTCTAAATTTTTTTTTTATTTATTCTCGATTTTAAATTGAGTTCAAAACCACCAGTAGTACAACTTGTGTGTTTAACACTCAGAGATAAAAAAGAGTTACATCTAATAATAGGTTCGATTTTAGATTAGTTCATTAAATAAATAAATGAATGATGAATAAATAAAATAAAAATAAAATAAATAAGTTAAATAAAGAGAGTTTTAGAACTATCAAGTTGTACCACTTGTATCTGAACAACTCAAAAGATTAAAAAGATGTCACATCTAATTGATCTTTAACATAATATTATTTGTATTTTATGAATGAATTGATATTTAATTATGAAGAAAATTAAATCTTTTTTAAAATAAAATAAAAAGTAAAATGAATAGACTTAAAGGACTAAGATAGTAAGATTTAAATGGGTTGAGATTAGTAAAATTTAAATGATGAGTTGAAGTAGTAATAAATGGTTTGCGATTAGTAAGAGAATGAGTTGAATTATAAAATTAATGTTAGATTAAATTAAAAGGATTGAGATTAGCAAATAAAATGATAATTAGTAACAATTAAAATGGTTAGATAGTAATAAAATAGGTTGAGATATAAAAAGATGGATTAAGACTGAATGACAAGATTTGATTTTTATTTGGCCAATTACTAAAAACAAAATTGAAAGAGCCAACCATCAGAAACAAAGAAATTAAGGAGATCTAAACACCTAATTCAATGAAGGATGCGGACATTAAGGGCGCGAGAGCAATTCGAAGACTCTTGGCAGGCACACAAAGACGAAAGGAACAAGAAACGACGAGCACGACACGGAGGAGCAACCGAAGTAGACGAGAGCAGTGACACGGCGAGCAACAACAGGCGAACGACAACAGAAGAAGCAAGCGAGAATGACAAGACGACACCAGATCAGTCAGCGCAGTTCAAGTTTAGATCTTAATTTATTGTTCTATATCTTTATCTACATGAAAACCTTTTTTTAAAGCAATAATAGTTGTGGTGATATAAAAAAACAAAGTAGAATTTATTGTAAAAAAAAGTAATTTGCGATTTGTATTGTGTTTGTTACTGTAAGTCTTGTTCTTCCTCTTATTTTTGTGTGTTTTTTACTGTTGTTCAATTTCCCCCTTTTGATTATATAAGGTTGTTGATAGAGTTTTATATGTTAGTGTTTTTGTAGCCTGGTCTACTCTATTTACCGTTGATTTTCATATCTTGCTATCATGCGTTTTCTACAGCTCTGATGCTTATGGTTTGAACTATTTGTTGTGATCTGTTGTTCTTAGCTTTAATTTTGTCCTTAGTTATTTTTAACTCAAAATTTTGTCTTTTGTTGCAATTTACAAAGACGATTTTAAAAAAAATTATTAGTTGATGTTTCTAAATGTTACAAGCAAAGGTCAAGAAACACATTGAACGAAAGGAAAAAAAACGAGCAAACACAGCATAAACAAAGGACAACAAACAAAACAGAGCCAAGGTTAAATTTGAAAAGTTACCTAATTTTATTGTTAATTATTTGATTTATTGGTGTAATTTGATTGTATTGGTAATGATTTATTTACGAATTGAATTGTAAACGATTTGGTATGTATTTGGATGACCAATTACTTATTTTCCTTTAATGAATGTTCCTTTTGATTTATTAAATAAATGGACAACATAGGGTACTAAGGCTAGTTAATTATATTAATGAAAAAGATGAGATAAATAACAAGGTATTCTGTGTCCATTTATAGGTAAAATAATAAAATAAGACTAATTTTGTCATACAACCATTTATTTAAAGGATTTGAATGTTAAGTGAAATAGGATTTTTTTAGATATCAGAATATGTCTCGATAATTACCAGCTGATGCAAATAAATGACGTCTTGATTGGTTAACCGATGCGAGATCGACATAAATAAGGTGATCATGTTCGAGTTGGATCAAACCAGAGATGAAATGATCTCGATTGGTTTCCGTATGGATCTAGAAATTAAAAATGATGTCTTGGAGTACAGATGCCAGACTATAGAAATAAAGTGATCGTCATGATTGTTACCGATGCGTAGATACAAATAAATGACGCTCGGAGGTCCGGATTGTGGCACAATCTAAAAATGACGCTTCGTGGTTATGAGCTGATAAGAAATTAAATATCGCTTCGGGATTGGTTACCGAGCGAAACTATAAAAAATAACGTCTTCGATGGTTAACGTCGTAGATTATAAAAATAAAATGATCGTTTGGTTGTTACCGAAAGCTATTATAGAAAAATGTCGTTATCATGGTACCGTGCGCTGATCTATAGAAAAATGATCGTCTTCATAGGTTACTGATCGTAGATCTATGAATAAGGATCGCTGTTTGTGTTATGATCGTAAGAATAAAGAAAGATCGTTTCGGATTGGGTTACGATGCGAGATATAAGAAAAAAGAGTATGCATTCGCTTTGTTACCGATGCGTCGATCGTATGGTCCATCTCTGAAGTAATAAAGGGGAATAGTAAATATTGCATTCAAATGAAAGTATAACGATTCACTGCGTGGAACTGAGTACGGTAAAGGTCATGAAGGCATGGATTATTGATAATGATAAATATTAATGTAAGGTTGATGTGCATGCATATGTGATTCCCATCCATGCTCTTCGACCAGACAAAAGATATCCATTTTTTGCATGAGACAGTTTTCCTTGACGTTTTGAGGCGAACAAAATTGTGTTAAATGACTACCCTTAATTTTTCCACACTCTAGATAAAGAATCAAACGAGTTTCGGTATATTTTCAAAGCAAATATTAAATATTTATATTTCACATAGCAATTCAACATTAATATAACAAGTGAAATATAAATCAATAATGAATAGGCGATTAGATATAAGAGCGTAAGTACAAATTATGACAATATTGGAAAATGCATGTTAATGAAAGAAAATCGAGGTAGGGTTACAATGTGGATGTGTTTAATTTAGGGGAGACACAACGCTATCATTCTGTAACTTAGACCAATAGTCTCAAAAAATATTGCCCCTGAAGCACATCCTATCTTTGTGATGCGTTGAGTTCAATCATCGGGAATGCTCAGTTTTGCCTAGTACCTTTCAAGTTTTTAACTAGCGAACCACCTTTTTTAAAGCATAATATTTTTGATCAGTCTGAAATTACTGAAGTGAAGTCATTCATCTTTCTGCGAGTTAGAGTCTCAGAAAACTTTTACACAATGAACCTTCAAATCGGTCACTTCACGAAAACTTTTTTATGCAATATTCTTTAAACAGTCCCTTTGAACTCTTGGAAACTTCTCGTAGCTTTTTAATTTTTGATAGTTGGCGGACATAGAGCTATATTTGTTTCTATAATATTGGCAAATCGTGATTGACCCATCCTTCAGGTTTGTTTCATAAAGTACTCCTATGAGGAATTTCACTCAGAATACGCTTCATGTCATACACAATGAGAAGGGATTCCACCTGTTTGAGGAGACAGGTTGTAAGCCAATGTAATCAAGGGAAGCATTATGCATCTTATATGTCTCCCATCTTTGTATGATCTTCTTATATTCTAATTGCTGCTTCTACGACTCCATTCATTCGGGATATAGGCAAATTTGGTGCGTCGAATTATGAAACTATCACACATCTTCAATCAATTTGTATTCTTAGCGCGTTTCAAGATTATCTTGTTGGCATATCGCAATCACAATCTTTGAATGAATTTGACAACACCTTGTCTGTCACATTGGGTATAGAAGCAACGTTCACCCTTCTTGTGAAGTTATAGACCAAGATATCCGAGGACATTAAAACTTTTGCTCGAGAGTCCAAAAATCCCCCACATGAAAACGGCATGTGATGTTAAAACATTCAAAGAGGTGGGTACATACCAATCACAATATTGACATGTGGACATTCTTACTGACTAAACAGTCGGATCATGGTCACCAAAGTAACTAGCTCAAGGTTTCTTGCCATTAGCGGTCATGCTATTCCCAAGAAGCTTAGAACCTCTTGAATAATTTTATTGCTTCACTTGATCACAATCAGGAGAACATGATCATGAATTTCTTGTACAGCAATCGCCATTAGAAGAAGTTCATGAGTCTCAAACCTCTGCGTACCGAAGTCCTGGATATTCCATTCTAACATAGATTTGCATAAAACATGTTTGCATCAGCTCTTCTTCTATCGATAAACATTCTCGCTTATCCTTTGTTGAAGTTTTTAGAAGATCGAGCGTAGTTGGACAGATGATAATGAGAAACAGTGTTTCTTACGAGGAATATGTAAAAGTGATAAGCTCGATTTCTAACATTCTTGAATGTGTATATACAGGAAATGGAATATGAGTTCCATCTCCTGTTGATGATAATAGTAGTCTCATATCCAAGATTTCTTTGACCAGATGCTATGCATGACAGGCATAATCAGAATATGTTTGTGCAATCAAAAACAATCGCCGTAATGGATGATGTTCTCGAAACTAAAAGCCCATCCATGACTAACCATTAGAACACATCAAACAGAGATACCATTTTCTTTATCAGAGGTGATTCATTTTAAATAAATATGATGCCTATGGGAAGTCACACTGCTTGATTGATAATATCACGGTTGTTGGCAAATAACAGTGTATTCGTTTAACTTTGTGAAAGATACAAATCGTATTCTACAAATTGCAGACGGGCAATCCATCAGAAAGGTCTTCAAGAAACTTATTGGGGTCCATTTTAACATCCAACGAGTTGTATGACATAAAGTTTCTTAACGACGAGCACCATGCAACGAAAGTGTCAAATAGTGAATAACCGTTAGGTGAACTTTGTCAAGAAATATATAAGTTTTTCTCAATGGCTGCGCGCAATGAAACATTGAATGCAATAGTCATACATAAAGTTCCCATGGAAGTGAGGCATAAAGATTGGTGAGTTTTACAATATTTTAATCTTATCAAGCTGACAATATCATCATTCAACTTTTGGTCTTGCGCAACAACTGAAAAGTCGCATTAGCGTGAGACGATATGAACGGCAAGTCATCTGCCCAAAAAGCCAGAACTCTTTTGTGCGGAGCGGGATTTAATGTCTTATTTATTGGACACTTCACTTTTGACTAACGCTAAACCACAACTGCGATCTTACGCAAAAGTCATTTAGCAGGTTAAACGGGCATTCCTTAGTGACAAACAACTTTTGAGTTAATAAATCTCTTCGTCCGGATTTGCAGTCAATATAGTAAACTCTCTTCTACATAGTCATAGGAAACAAGTTACATTGCTCTTGAAAGTTGCCAGATTCTCAACCAAATAGCATACTTTATAACAAAAAGTCCCATTTGTAAGAATGAATTCCCTCGGGACCATCTTGATTTGATATACTCAGAAACATCGTGAGGGAAGAGATTGAGCATGCAATCTTAATGGACAATATGAGGGAAAGAAAATATCTTGACTACTTATATATCAATAATCAACACACATAACTATTCATGTTTTTTGTGAACGGAACAAACGTAGCACCGATTGGTATTTGCATAGCTAAAACCAGAGAATTTTTTGACATCTTCTAATTTTAAGTTGACATAAGCATCATCTCAATTGTTTAATGAGACATCAAGCTAGTGGTAGCTTGTGTTAACTATTAGATCTACCAGGCTAACTGATATGAAGCAAGACATCACATAATCAATAAAGTTCCAACTTTCCCTCGCTACTTCTTTCATACACATACATGTTAACTTCTTTACACGCCATCAAATGATACTCAAAGGTTCTGATAGGTTGGATATACTATTCTGTAATTAGCTTCTATCTGGGGGAATCACAATCGTCCCCCCCCCCCCCCCCCCCTCCCCCCCGCCCCCCCCCCCCCCCCCCCACCCCCCCCCCCCCCCCCCCCCCCCCCCCCCCCCACCCCCCCCCCCCCACCCCCCACACCCCCACCCCCCCCCCACCCCCCCCCCCCCCACCCCCCCCACCCCCCCCCCGCCCCCCCCCCCCACCCCCCCACCTCACATCATAGCATATAATAAACGTCAAATACAAGAAAGGCTAGCCTGTATTTCACATATTATTTTGAACGCTTGTTTAAATAGAAATAAAGGAAAAAAAGAAATATGATAGATTCCAAAGGAAGATACAAGAGAACACAAACATTGGAGATCAAAATGCATTATTCGATAAGAGGAATTGAAATACATATGCCAACTGTTATCTATAGCTTGCAAGAAAGGAGTTAAATAATAATACTTTGAACAAAGACAACAGAAACGATGATTCTTCCAATTTTGAGATAGTTTGAGGACAAGGAATCTTAGGGATCATCATCAACACGACCCTTCAAACACTTGACAAAATATTAGCACTATTGAAATTTGACGAATGTCAATAGGATGTGAATTTGGTATCGGTTTCCAACGAGCTGCTTGCTTTCTCGTTTCCTTAAAGATCTCTGATCAGCTTGTAGGTAAATAACTTAGCTTCTTTGGTATTTATAATTCCGTTTAACAAAAGCCGGGTTTCACATGAATTGACTCAAGTGTAGATAAGTTTGTTTTAGACGTAAAGCTACCACTAGAAGCGTTGCGATCTCATCTGGGAAGTTAACGGTTCTGTTAGATGTGCCTTAGAAGATAATGCTACTTACATATCTTCTTAGATATTATCAACTAGTTACTATCCTTTATCTTTAGATGGAGCAGTGAGTCGACCTAGCGCGTAACACATATCCCTAAAAGAAGAACTTGGTCGCGGCTAATTCCACACTGAAGTTATTCAAAGTGGTGGGTCATTGAAGAGCAGTCAATTACAAATAATATCGTTTTGACCCGTAATGCTTCCACATAGCGACTCGTCAACAGCCCATCAAAAAAATTTTTGATAGGTTGATTGGAATGAATTAACGAAAATTATCAATAAAACGTCAAGAATATGATCAGACATTTCACAGAGATGTAGGCATATTCCTACTGGTATTCACTAAAAAACTCACCGTTACAGGCGTGATATTATGAATCATCAAACGTCACGGATGAACATGGTAAGGTCGTAAATCATATCTCTTGGATTAGAGTTAATAGCAAGAAAAACAAATATTAGAAGGGGTGATTTAGTTGATCCCAGCTATTTGCTGAATTAAAATCATACATTTCATATGCTTGCAGTTCGATCATTTTATTAACACCAACCTCCTTTCGCACGAAGGTTCATTCCTTTTCCATCTCGAGGAGTTACACCACTTCGGGTCATCCGCAATCCTGATATAGATATAGTACCTTGAGCTTAAAGATAGACATGATTATATTAAATGAGACTCAACTCAGGAGTGTTATTTCTAAGAAAAGAGGTGGCTTGAACAATTAAGATTTTTCCTAGAAATTGTAGGATATCCTCATAGAGGATTTCCTTGTTGAAGATCTTATTATGCTGTTCTATGGTCACTAATAATATCTTTGTGAATGGTCCATCTTCTTCATGAGATTCAGTGATCTCGTGAACGCAAGAATCCCCACTGGGAATTTCTAAGTAAGCCATGTGCTTGCAATCTTGCACTTTGTTTATAGGCGAAATCTTCGACGACATGAGCTCCAATGGTACAATTTGGCGTTTGATATACATTCGGAATGGGTTCTAGAGTCATTGGCCCAGACTCCATATTTGGTAAGTGAGAGGCAACAACTGAGTAGTGAAAATTGGGTCAAAACGTTTCTTTTTTTGATTGACAGTGTCGTAGGATAAGTGATTTGTTCCATGATTTTTGTGGGAAATGCGGTAGGTTGGTGATAAAAAGGTGTCTTAGAGGGTGATTAGGTATGAGCTTGGGTGCAGCCTAGGATAGAGGAAGGACTTGTATATTGGGGATGGAAGTTGTGATAAGAGTGATGAGATGGACAAATCAGGAATTTGGTTACCATACAGCAGTAGGTCCTATCCTTTCTTTTGTTGTGCATGTACGTTGGGTTTTTTATCATTTTTTATTTTGCGCATATACGTCTGCCAAATTCGCATCCATTTCTATTTTTCTCCTTTCAGGACAGGTAGAAAAGGTTGTGAAGCTCCAACACTTTACAAAAGGTGAACTGGAGATATCCAAAACATTACAATCATTTCTTTTCAGAAATGAGTCACTTGTTGATGATTTCCTCAACGGCGCGTATTTTAAAAGATTCATTGTCTTTTTCAATGAATTTGGCAATTGCATCCTTAGGCATGTGGTTCGTATTGCTCAGAGGCATAACCAAGTCTCCATGAACATACACTTCATAAGATGCATTACAAACTAACGATGTCCATCACCTATATTGAAAGAATGAAATGGAGATTTACGTAGAGAAGAAGCATATCGCAATAATAGTTAGAATGATTTTAGGACTATGCTTTATGTATTTTCAAATAGGCTTTGAATTTATTGGAGGGATGTAATGACCAAACACATGTAAAGCTTCGATAATTAAAATCATGCCTCAATTGCTTTGATCGATCTCTAAGATGAAATTTTTCTTGATGTGTATCACCCTGTGACTGACAATTCCCGTACATAAATGGACAGAGGTAACATATGATGAATTCTGGGTATAGTGTTGGGTCATATATCCAGATGGAGATTGGAGTTAAGTTGGGATCGACAGCTGGTGGTTGGTTAAGTTCAGGGAGATGATAATCGATAAAGGATACTAATGATGAAGATGCTAGCGAAGTGGTTAGTTGGGTAACCGGATTAGAAAGAATAGTTTGGTTTATTACAATTGGAGATCCTTGTAGCCTCGCAAGCTTATAACTCCATATGAATGACTTTGCCTCATTGGTTGACCGATCTTATCATCTTGTTTGCGAGTTCATCTTCTGTTTAATCG
>PGTU02009260.1:0-14928 GCA_002896215.2 Cicer echinospermum
ATTATGAAAATACTTTTTCATCAGACATGTGTTCTGTGATCAACGAAATCGATTGGACAATCAATTGAAATAAGTTTCTTAAGTTGCAAGCTTTGCACTAATCGATTAGATAATTGATTGATATATGTTTCTTGTGTTGCAAGCTTTGCATTAATCGATTGAAAGAACTGACTGGTTAATCATTTATCAAGAACATATTGCTTAATCGATTGGCATATCGATTTTAACTAAATAGCTAAGCTACTGTAACCAGCCAAATCGATTGGAGTAAAATGTCTAAGTTACAAGAAGTATTTAGCCCATTGCCAAATCGATTATGTTAATATATGAATCAAATGAGTAATCGATTGTTTTGATCTCGTTGTTTGAAGAAAACAAGTATAATCGATTAGTCAATTGATTCTGATACAAACTGAGTATCAGTCTCTGATAAGTGCATTAAAGGAATCGATTAGGTAATCGATTAGTTCTTATATTTTCAAGATTCAAGAAAAACAAGACACACGATAATCGATTGGGTAATCGATTAAGCTGGTATCAAACTTTAATAAAATCGATTACAAAATCGATTTATATAATTTTTTTTCTGAAAATATATAAATTGAATCAATCACAATTTTTTGATAACAATCATAACACTTTTTCATAAACACAGTAGACTGAAAAACACTTTGAGAGAAAAATTGTTACAACACACAAATACTCATTGGCTAATACTTTTGTGTGAGATCTTACATTGTGATTGAGTCAAATTTTCTTAGTATTCTTTAATTCTTTGTGAAAGAACAATTTCTCTAATTGAAGTTTTGGAAATCCAGTAGTGTACACTGGTGGTTATGTTTTAGGATACTTGTGGTCATCTAAAAGAAACCTCAGCTTGATCTCGCTAGAGTTTGACGAGTAACTCTTAGGGATAGGTTGGTATTGTGATAGAAGTGATTGTGAGTTGGATGGATAGGTTGTGACGCTGGAAAGTCTGTAAAAATATTCCTCAAATCATTCTAGTGAAAGGCTGAAATTTGTTGTAGATTTCAGGACTGGATGTAGGTTATCAAAGTGATAGCTGATCCAGTATAAAAATCCATGGTGCACTATTTCCTCTCTCTCTTTACTTTTTATATTGATCTTGCATGTGATTGTGAAATTCCACTGTGAACAAACTGTATGAATCTTTTGCTGTTAAAATAGGAATTAATATTAAACAAGTTGGTTTTGATATTAATTCATCACTTAGGAAAAAATTAGATAACCTTGTTGATAATATTGTATAAAATTTCCTAAGGATAGAAGCCATATAACCAACAATTGGCATCAAGAGCCTGATCTTTTAGACTAGTTCTCAAAAAGAAAATGACTTCTATTGAATTTCTGGGTGAAGGGGCATCTTTAACTAGACCCCCTGCTTTTAATGGGTCAGCATACATGTACTGGAAAAAGAGGATGCTCATCTTTCTAGAGGCATGTGGGCTTGACATCTTAGAGGCAGTGGAAAATGGTCCCTATATGCCTAAACTTGCAGGCACTGAGGGATCATCCATCATCATCAAACCAAGAGCTGATTGGTCTGATGATGACAAAAAGAAAGTTGGCTATAATGCAAAGGCCAAGAATATAATAACCTATGCTTTGAGTGCTGATGAATTTTTTAGGGTGTCAAACTGCAAAACTGCAAAGGAAATGTGGGATACACTTCAGGAAACTCATGAAGGCACAACATATGTCAAAACGGCAAAACAAATACTCTACTGCATGAGTATGAACTTTTCAACATGAAGAAGGATGAGTCAATCAATGACTTGCAGACAAGATTCACTCATATCATCAACAATCTACATGCTCTAGGAAAAATTATGGACAATGAGCAACAAATAGGAAAAGTAATGAGGTGCTTGACAAGAGAATGGCAACCCAAAATCACTGCCATTGCTGAATCAAAGGACCTTGCAAACATGACTATTGCCACACTATTTGGAAAGCTCAGGGAGCATGAGATGGAACTGCACAGATTAGATGAGTCAGAACAATCTAATAGGAAAAGAAAAGGACTTTCATTGAAGACTTAAACTCACAAAGTGAAATCTGAACCAGATACTGATGATTCAGAAAGTGAATCTGATGAAGAGCCTGAGATAGGTATGTTGGTCAGAAAATTCAAAACGTTTCTGAAAAAGAAAGGAAGCCAATCAAGAAAACCACCAAATTCAAAGACAAAAGGCTTCAGCAAGAGTGATACAAATGATAGCAAAGTAATAACTTGCTATGAATGTGGTAAATCAGGCCACATCAGATTTGAGTGCTTTAAACTGCAAAACAGAAACAAGCTTGTGAAGGCTAAAGGCAAGGATCAACAACCTTCAACAAAGAGAGTCTACATAGCTTGGAATGACAATGAGTAAGAATCATCTGAAGATTCAAAAGATGAAGAAGTTAACTTGTGTCTCATGGCCAACACAGATTCAGATTCTGATAGTGAAGTAAGTACAACCTCTAATACATCTTATGATGGAATTGCATGATGCTTTTAATGAATTGCATGCTGAACATGTTAAGGTAGTTAAACAATTGAGTTTACACTAAGAAAATCTAGAAAAACAATGCATGATGTGTGAAGAAATTAAAAAGGATCATAAGGTGCTTGAAGATATGAATGAACATTGAAAAAGAATCATTTGATAAAAAACTAGCTGTACTGAACTTTGAAAGAAATTGTGTCATTAAAATTTATTTAGCTAAATTTGCTAGTAGTAAAAAACAACATAAATGTTCTTCTTGGGAATCAAAGAATCATTATGAAAATCTGGAATTGGTTATAGACAAACAAAAATGCTAAAACAGAACCATAAATTTGTTAAATCAAAGCAATGCATGATATCTTCATTAAACCAACTCATAATTCATTCTCTGCTTTTTCATGTCATTTTCTGTTGTAAAAAGGACATATATCTTACAATTGTAAAATGGAAAAAGCTGCTAATAAGGATGGAAACAAATTTGGAAAATAAAGAAACCGATGATTGAAAACAAACCTCAAGGACCCATTTAAATTGGGTACCTAAAACCAAAGTTTTAATTCGTATTGCAGATGTGCTTGACATCCAAACGGCACTCATGGTACCTAGATAGTGACTTGTTCCAAGCACATGACAGGAGACAAAATCAAAATTCTTGTCTCTCAATTCAAAAAATGGTTGGATATGTAAAATATGGTGACAACAACAAGGTAAAATACTTGGGTGTTGGAGACATAGGAGTGAAATCACTGCAGTCATCAAGGACGTTCTGTATGTCAAAGGTTGAAACACAACTTGCTTATTATTAGCAATTGTGTGATAAAGGTTCCAGGTATTCTTACATCTCAGTCTTGTACACTTGAGCATAAGGAAGACAAAAGCATGAAATTGGTAGGTGAAAGAAAATAAACATAATACATGATTTAATTTTGATTCTTTACCTTGTAAATGATATCTGCTGTTTATTATCTAAGTCTGATGAAGACTGGTTGTGGCATAAAAGAATTGCTCACAAACATATTAATCATCTTAATAAAGTAGTTAGTAAACAACTAGTGCTAGGTCTTCCCAACAGAAATTTTTCAAAAGAAAAATTATGTGACTCTTGTGAGAAAAGTAAGTTAGTTAAGTGCTCCTTCCCCTCAATAGACTTAGTACAAACTGATAGAGTTCTACAATTAATTCATATGGATCTGTTTGGTCCATCTCAAGTAAAAAACTTTGGAGGAAATCTGTATGGTTATGTGTTAGTTGATGATTACTCTAGATATACATGGACTTATTTTCTGTCTCACAAAAGTGATGTCTTCTCAATTTTCAAAAAATTTGCAAATCAAGTTCAAAATGAGAAGAATTAGAAAATAGTTTCCATTAAGAGTGATCACGGTGGAGAATTTCAAAATAAGTCTTTTGATAACTATTGTGATCAAAATGGAATTCACCACATGTACTCAGCCCCAAGAACTCCACAACAGAATGGAGTTGTAGAAAGGAAGAATAGAGCTCTAGAAGAACTTGCTAGAACAATGATAAATGACTCTAAGCTTCCTAAATACTTTTGGGTTGACGCAATAAACACAACTGCTCATGTGATGAATAGAGTTCTCATTAGGCCTATCCTTAGAAAAACACCCTATGAACTATACAAAGGTAGAAAACCAAATATTGCCTATTTTAGAGTCTTTGGATGCAAGTGTTTTGTATTGAATAATGGAAAAGAGCATCTAGGGAAATTTGACTCTAAGGCAGATGAGGGAATTTTTCTGGGATATTCTCAATCTAGTATAGCCTATAGGATCTATAATAAAAGAACCAATACTATAGAGGAATCTGTTCATGTAAAATTTGATGAAATGTTTACCAAAAACTTGAACAGTACCCCACTTATAGTAAATGATTCTCTTGATGAATGTGTAGAATCAGATCCAAAAGAACCAAATGAAACAGTGCCTCCAACTGACATTGAGTACTTAGAACCTATTAGGGAAGATGACTTACCTAAGGAATGGAGGTTCAACAAAAACCATTCTATTGACAACATCATAGGAGAAATTTCTAAAAGGGTTGCTACTAGAAAATCCCTTAGACAATTTTGTAACTTTACAGCCTTTGTTTCTCAAGTAGAACCTAAAAATATAAAGGAAACTCTCTTGGACAATGATTGGATAGCTGCCATGCAAGAAGAACTTAATCAATTTGAGAGAAACAAAGTGTGGATCTTAGTTCCTAAACCAAAAGACAAACATGTCATTGGAACTAGATGGGTATTTAGGAATAAAATGGATGAGAATGGGGTAATAACTAGGAATAAGGCTAGACTAGTTGCTAAAGGTTACAACCAGGAGGAAGGCATTGACTATGATGAAACCTATGCTCCTGTAGCCAGATTAGAAGCCATTAGGATTCTGCTTGCTTATGCTTGCATAATGGACTTTAAACTTTATCAAATGGATGTAAAGAGTGCCTTTCTAAATGGAGACATTCAAGAGGAAGTTTTTGTTAGTTAAACTCCAGGATTTGAGGATCATGTTTTTCCAAACCATGTCTTTAAACTAACAAAATCCCTCTATGGATTGAAACAAGCTCCAAGAGCTTGGTATGAAAAGCTCAGAAATTTCCTCATACAAGAAATTTTTTTAAGAGGAAATGTTGATAAGACACTCTTTATAAAGACAAAGGGAAAGGACATTATGCTTGTCCAAATTTATGTTGATGACATAATCTTTGGATCCACAAACAATAAACTTTGCAAAGATTTTGAAAATACAATGAAAGGAAGATTTGAAATGTCCATGATGGGAGAATTAACTTACTTCTTGAGATTTCAAATCAATCAAAGCAAGAATGGTATTTTCCTAAGTCAAACCAAATATTGTAATGATCTTTTAAAGAAGTTTGGCTTTGATAAAGTTAAATCCATTGATACAACCATGAGTCAAGCTTGTCATTTAGATAAAGATGAAAAGGGAAAATCTGTAGATATGAAAATGTTTAGAGGCATGATAGGATCTTTACTATATCTTACAGCTAGTAGACCTGACATTATGTTTAGTGTCTGCATGTGTGCAAGATACCAAGTCAATCGTAAGGAATTCCATCTTAGTGCAGTCAAAAGAATATTCAGATATCTATTAGGAACCAAAAATCTAGGTTTGTGGTATCCTAAGGGGTAAACTTGCACTCTAGTTGGCTATTCTGATTCTGATTTTTGCTGGTTGCAAATTAGATAGAAAAAGTACATCTGGTACTTGCCATTTATTAGGGAATTCACTTGTGTCTTGGCATAGCAAGAAACAAAATAGTGTGGCGCTTTCAACAGCTGGGGCTGAATATGTGGCTACTGGAAGTTGTTGTGCACAAATTTTATGGATGAAACAACACCTTTCTGACTTTGGTGTTGATCTTGGAACTGTGCCAATCATGTGTGACTACACTAGTGCCATAAATATTACAAAGAATCCTGTTATGCACTCTAGAACAAAGCATATAAGAGATTAGACTCATTTCATTAGAGATCCATACCCAAATCGGTAATATTCATGCTTGATTATGTAATACATCTGATCAATTAGCGGATATAGTTTCCAAAGCCTTACCCAAGAAAGTTTCTTCTATATTAGAATGAAACTTCGTATTATGGATCAAAATGAAATATGATCCCTGTAAATATCGATTGAGACATCGATTACTGTGACAAATAGAAAATCAGCACTACAAAATCGATTGCATAATCGATTTATGCTACACAGCATCTATTTGTCAAAATCTAAACACGATAATCGATTCATAATCGATTTGGAAATCTCAGATATCAAAAATGCTGGAGTATACATCAATCCAATCAATTGATAAATCGATGGACGATTTGAAATCTTTCAAATAATCGATTTCATAACGATTATTTGTTTCAAGACATCCACAGATGTGAGAAAATTTTCCAAACTACAACCCGAGCTCGATTGGGTAATCGATTGTGTCAAGTTTTAAACCTCCAATCAAAACAATCAATTGGAGTCCATGCTGTTATGAGAGGTTTTCTAACTGATAAGAAATCGATTTGACCATCGATCTTATCAATTAATAGATCACTTAACGAAATCGAATTTGAATCAATTTGAATATGATGATTGCAAAAAAATAACTAGCCTTGGAGGTGGTTGTAACGAAACCTTTCATTTCACTCAAAATAACGGTAACAAAATTTCGATTGAGACAATCGATTTTGTCACCAATGTGAAATTACATCGCATGAGAAATCGATTCTGAACATTCTAATATAAAATTCCCTAAATGATTTCTCAACCCACTTCACTATCAGTTCACATTTCTCTCCCAAACCCGAATTTTTCTGTGCCTCAATCCTTCTCAATCTTCTCAAAACATCCTCAAATTTCCAAAATCTTTCAAATTACAAAGAGTAAAGCGAGCTAGTATAAACCTCATCATCTTCTTCCAAAATCTGTTTCCTAGATTTCTTCTTCAACACTAGTGGAAGAACCCCTCTCCAACCTCTTCCCCTCCTGCTAAGAGATCTCAATACCTATCATAAGTAGTAGAAACAGATAAATGGAAGCTATTGTCAACTAATCAAGAACAACAAAAAAGAGAGAAGTTCCTCATTCTGAAAAACTATGGGGGATCATGAAAGAGAGCCAATCCAGCAAAAGAAGTAAGCTATATATTTCCCCCCAAACAAAGAGAAGTTCAGCCTCCCAAAGGCAAAACTACTGAAACACTGTTCTCCCACCTTCATTTCTTAAAAAGGAAAGCCATGAGGCCATAGAACTCTGGATTGCCTATTTTATTCAATGGTTTACACATTCCAAACCATTAAGATTTCATGATTGGTAATTTTCATCCTGCTCTCTACGAAATCTATCCTAAGCCCCATTAGAGCTCCCTACTCCAACTATCACCACTCACAGCTTTTGGATGAGTCTGAAGTCAAAAGAAATAAAATCTCCATGACTTTAGAGAATTTTCAAGGTTGTCAGGACTGCCTCTTATGAGAAAGTTGGGATGCATCCAGGACCAATCCTGACTCCACTATGATGCTTGGGAAACATCAGTGGACAGACACATCAAACAAGACCTCATGGTTGAACATTTTGAAGGCATCTCTCGTTCCCATTGGTCAAATGAAATTCACACAGATTGTTATGTATTCTAACTAGATTTTATACCTAGATCGGAATCATGCTGTAATTCAAGCTTGATATCACTCTTCTTTGGGGCCATTTACAAAGGAACTGAAGATGAGCTGGATTGGATTGTGCTGGCTAACATGTTGAGAGTGAGAACAAGGTAAACAATGCTCGCCTACACTCAACTTATCACAAAGATTCTCGAGACACTTTAAAAATTTTATTGTCAATGAAGAATTGTCAAAACAACTCTGATTTTGAGGAATCAATATCAACCAAATGCAGTTGAAAAGGATAAATGGCATTTTGGACAAGTGCACAACCAAGTGTCTGAACAACCTGAGCAGACTGAACCCCAATCTGACTTTTGGCTAAGTTGCTGAACTGAATGAGTCCCACGGCTGCTCACATTCTAGGTGAAGCTCTCTAAGGAACTCAAGCAACCTTAAACTAGTGCGTTCCAAGATGTATGCTGCCATCCAAGAACACTGGTCTCAAAAGTCTTTTGAAGACATTGTTGAATTGGCAAGCAGCAACTGAAGAACCAAATCCTACCAACCTAGAAAGTTATTGAACTCAGTGGTGAGGAACAACTATGCTAGACTAAATAACACACAGTCTCTCCATCTTCCATTGGTAATAATAGAGCAGCCCTATTATTGTTTAGATTTGTTTTCTTTGATGCTTTCTATAGTTCTTGTATATATCTGTAGATACTTTTGATTAATCTTCTCTCTTGTATATCCTTTCTTTCTGAATCCAATGACAAAGGAGATCGGGTATCAAATTAACTTGTGCTATTGCTCTGATTGACAATTCTGATATCTGATTCTGACTTGATTAATTGTGGGCATGCTGCTATGATATCTGATAATGTACTCTGACATATCAAATTTCATGTGCTTATGCATTGTACTCTGATACATACCAAAACTGAAGCACTAATATGCTCTGATACTGCGTCTTTGATATACCAACTTAAATAAGTTTAAGTTGAATTGCTTTGATATTGAATGAGATTATTATGCTCTGATATTAAAAAGATCTTATGTGTCTATGTGGTATGCTCTGATATCAAAGTTGAATAAATGAAGTACTGATGTGCTCTGAAACTCTTATGTACTATTATGATTCTGTTAAGTGTCTCTGATAACAAATTTTAATCAAGCTCTAATACTTCTGATTTAATAAATTTGAATAGCAGCTATGATGTCAAAATCTGATACCAAATTTGACATGAATGTGAATAGCTTGTGCTTATGCCTTTTGAAATGAATCATGAATTTTAAAATTCAGGGGAGATTTTAAATAATAGTTATTATATAAAGTTATAACTCAGGTTTAAATTGTCATTTGTCATTTAATCAAAGGGGAGATTGTAAGACATATGCCTCCATGATCATGATTTTGATATAATTCCAAACATTACAATGTATATGCATTATGATGATTGATCTAATGATTTGACTTGAGAAACATTTCAGGCAAATAAACAAAACACTACACACTTGGACAAAACTGGAACTCAAGCAATCAAGCAAAGATGGATGATGTCCTACAAGGCTTGAAGACTGATGTACAAGAGTGTCTAGTGTTAATAGGTCAATTAGGGAGACTTAATCAAATGAGTTCTCATATAAGTATTTGCCAATGATATCATAAAATAAGTTTTAATCAATCAAGTAATATCAATTGATAAATCAATTGAGCAATCGATTGTCAGACTCACAGAATAAAGGTTTCACTAAGTTAATCGATTACTTAAAAGGTTTTATCAAAACACGTGTTCTGTGTTTAAAGAAATCAATTGGAGAGTCGATTTGCACATCAATTGAGTAATCGATTTTTGTGATTCACAGAACCAAGCTCATACTGAGTCAATCGATTGACAAATCGATTATGAAAATACTTTTTTCCTCATACATGTGTTATGTGATCAACGAAATCGATTGGACAATCAATTGAAATAAGTTTCTTAAGTTGCAAGCTTTGCACTAATCGATTGGATAATCGATTGATATATGTTTCTTGTGTTGCAAAGCTTTGCCATTAATCGATGAAAGAACAGACTGGTTAATCATTTATCAGGAACATATTGCGTAATCGACTGGCATATCGATTTTAACTAAATAGCTAAGCTACTGTAACCAGCCCAAATCGATTGGCAAATCGATTGGAGTAAGACACTTAGTCACTGTGACCAGCCAAATTGATTGGCAAAACGATTGGAGTAAAACACCTTAGTCACTGTGACCAACCAAGTCAATTGACGAATCGATTGAGTAAAATGTCTAAGTTACAGGAAGTATTTAGCCCATGCCAAATCGATTATGTAATATATGAATTGAATGAGTAATCGATTGTTTTGATCTCGTTGTTTGAACAAAACACAAGTATAATCGATTATCAATCGATTCTGATACAAACTGAGTATCAGTCTCTGATAAGTGTATTAAAGGAATCATTAGGAAATCGATTTAGTTCTTATATTTTCAAAGATTCAAGAAAAACAAGACACACGATAATCGATGGGTAATCGGTTTAAGCTGGTACCAAACTTTTTTTTCTGAAATATATAAATTTGAATCAATCACAAATTTTTTGATAACAATCACTAACACTTTTTCATAAACACAGTAGACTGAAAAAACCTTGAGAGAAAATTGTATACAACACACAAATCTCATTGGCTAATACTTTGTGTGAGATCTTACATTGTGATTGAGTCAAATTTTCTTAGTATTTCTTAATTCTTTATGAAAGAACAATTTCTCTAATTGGAAGTTTTGGAAATCCAGTAGTGTACACTGGTGGTTATTTTAGGATACTTGTGGTCATCTAAAAGAAACCTCAGCTTGATCTCGCTAGAGTTTGACGAGTAACTCTTAGGGATAGGTTGGTATTGTGATAGAAGTGATTGTGAGTTGGATGGATAGGTTGTGACGCTGGATAGTCTGTAAAATATTCCTCAAATCATTCTAGTGAAAGGCTGAAATTTGTTGTAGATTTCAGGACTGGATGTAGGTTATCAAAGTGATAGCTGAACCAGTATAAAAATCCATGGTGCACTATTTCCTCTCTCTCTTTACTTTTTATATTGATCTTGCATGTGATTGTGAAATTCCACTGTGAACAAACTGTATGAATCTTTTGCTGTTAAAATAGGAATTAATATTAAACAAGTTGGTTTTGATATTAATTCATCACTTAGGAAAAATTAGATAACCTTGTTGATAATATTGTATAAATTTCCTAAGGATAGAAGCCATATAACCAACAATTGGCATCAAGAGCCTGATCTTTTAGACTAGTTCTCAAAAAGAAAATGACTTCTATTGAATTTCTGGGTGAAGGGGCATCTTTAACTAGACCCCCTGCTTTTAATGGGTCAGCATACATGTACTGGAAAAAGAGGCATGCTCATCTTTCTAGAGGCATGTGGGCTTGACATCTTAGAGGCAGTGGAAATGGTCCTATATGCCTAAACTTGCAGGCACTGAGGGATCGTCCATCATATCAAACAAGAGCTGATTAGTCTGATGATGACAAAAAGAAAGTTGGCTATAATGCAAAGGCCAAGAATATAATAACCTATGCTTTTGAGTGCTGATGAATTTTTTAGGGTGTCAAACTGCAAAATTGCAAAGGAAATGTGGGATACACTTCAGGAAACTCATGAAGGCACAACATATGTCAAAACGGCAAAACAAATACTCTACTGCATGAGTATGAACTTTTCAACATGAAGAAGGATGAGTCAATCAATGACTTGCAGACAAGATTCACTCATATCATCAACAATCTACATGCTCTAGGAAAATTATGGACAATGAGCAACAATAGGAAAAGTAATGAGGTTGCTTGACAAGAGAATGGCAACCCAAAATCACTGCCATTGCTGAATCAAAGGACCTTGCAAACATGACTATTGCCACACATATTTGGAAAGCTCAGGGAGCATGAGATGGAACTGCACAGATTAGATGAGTCAGAACAATCTAATTGGAAAAGAAAAGGACTTTCACTGAAGACTTAAAACTCACAAAGTGAAATCTGAACCAGATACTGATGATTCAGAAAGTGAATCTGATGAAGAGCTGAGATAGGTATGTTGGTTAGAAAAATTCAAAATGTTTCTGAAAAAGAAAGGAAGCCAATCAAGAAAACCACCAAATTCAAAGACAAAAGCCTTCAGCAAGAGTGATACAAATGATAGCAAAGTAATAACTTGCTATGAATGTGGTAAATCAGGCCACATCAGATTTGAGTGCTTTAAACTGCACCAAAACAGAAACAAGCTTGTGAAGGCTAAAGGCAAGGATCAACAACCTTCAACAAAGAGAGTCTACATAGCTTGGAATGACAATGAGTAAGAATCATCTGAAGATTCAAAGATGAAGAAGTTAACTTGTGTCTCATGGCCAACACAGATTCAGATTCTGATAGTGAAGTAAGTACAACCTCTAATACATCTTATGATGATTGCATGATGCTTTTAATGAATTGCATGCTGAACATGTTAAGGTAGTTAAACAATTGATTTACACTAAGAAAATGCTAGAAAAACAATGCATGATGTGTGAATAAATTAAAAAGGATCATAAGGTGCTTGAAGATATGAATGAACATTTGAAAAAAGAAATCATTTGATAAAAAAACTAGCTGTACTGAACTTGAAAGAAAAGTTGTGTCATTAAAATCTGATTTAGCTAAATTTGCTAGTAGTAAAAAACAACCTAAATGTTCTTCTTGGGAATCAAAGGAATCATTATGAAAAATCTGGAATTGGTTATAGACAAAACAAGAATGCTAAAACAGAACCATAAATTTGTTAAATCAAAGCAAATGCATGATATCTTCATTAAACCAACTCATAATTCATTTCTCTGTTTTTTTCATGTCATTTCTGTTGTAAAAAGGGACATATATCTTACACAATTGTAAATTGAAAAAGCTTGCTAATAAGGGATGGAAACAATTTGGAAAATAAAGAAACCTATGATTGAAACTAAACTCAAGGACCTAATTTAAATTGGGTACCTAAAACCAAAGTTTAATTCTGTATTGCAGATGTGCTTGACATCCAAAACGCACTCATGGTACCTAGATAGTGGATGTTCCAAGCACATGACAGGAGACAAATCAAAATTCTTGTCTCTCAATTCAAAAAATGGTGGATATGTAAAATATGGTGACAACAACAAAGGTAAAATACTTGGTGTTGGAGACATAGGAAGTGAATCAACTGCAGTCATCAAGGACGTTCTGTATGTCAAAAGGTTGAAACACAACTTGCTTATTATTAGCCAATTTGTGTGATAAAAGGATTCCAGGTATTTTACATCTCAGTCTTGTACACTTGAGCATAAGGAAGACAAAAGCATGAAATTGGTAGGTGAAAGAATAAAACAATATATACATGATTAATTTTTGATTCTTTACCTGTAAATGATATCTGCTGTTTATTATCTAAGTCTGATGAAGACTGGTTTTGGCATAAAAGAATTGCTCACATACATATTAACATCTTAATAAACTAGTTTAGTAACAACTAGTGCTAGGTCTTTCCCAACAGAAATTTTTCAAAGAAAAATTATGTGACTCTTGTGAGAAAAGTAAGTTAGTTAAGTCCTCCTTCCCCTCAGTAGACTTAGTACAAACTGATAGAGTTCTACAATTAACTCATATGGATCTGTTTGGTCCATCTCAAGTAAAATGCTTTGGAGGAAATCTGTATGGTTATGTGTTAGTTGATGATTAGTCTAGATATACACAGACTTATTTTCTGTCTCACAAAAGTGATGCCTTCTCAATTTTCAAAAAATTTGCAAATCAAGTTCAAAATGAGAAGAATCAGAAAATAGTTTCCATTAAGAGTGATCATGGTGGAGAGTTTCAAAATGAGTCTTTTTGATAACTATTGTGATCAAAAATGGAATTCACCACATGTACTCAGCCCCGAAGAACTCCACAACAGAATGGAGTTGTAGAAAGGAATAATAGAGCTCTAGAAGAACTTGCTTGAACAATGATAAATTCCTCTAAGCTTCCTAAATACTTTTGGGCTGATGCAATAAACAACAGTTGCTCATGTGATGAATAGAGTTCTCATTAGCCCATACCTTAGAAAAAAACCCCTATGAAACTATACAAAGGTAGAAACCAAATATTGCCTTTTTTAGAGTCTTGGCGGTGCCAGTGCTTTGTAATTGAATAATGAAAAAGAGCCTCCAGGAAATTGACTCTAAGGTAGATGAGGGCGATATTTCTAAGGATATTCATATATATAGTAAGGCCCTATAGGGATCTACAATAAGAGAACAACACTAAGAGGAATCTGTTCATGTAAATTTGATGAAATATTTACCAAAAACAATTGAACAGTATCCCCTCTTATAGGTAATGATTCTCTTGATGAATGTGTAGGAATTAGATCCCAAAAGAACCAAATGAACAGTGCGTCCAAACTGACATTGAGTACATAGAACCTTATTAGGAGATGACTTACTAGAATGGAGATTCAACAAAACCATCCTATTTGACACATCATAGGAGAAATTTCTAAAGGGGTTGCTACTAGAAATTCCCTTAGACAATTCATGTAATTTTACAGCCCTTGTTTCTCAAGTAGAACCTAAGAATATAAAGAGCTCTTCTGAGACACATGATGTGAATAGTGCCCAATGCAAGAGAAACTTTAATCAATTTTGAGAGAAGAACAAAGTGTGATTTAGTTCCTTAAACCAGAAAGACACACATTCATTGACTAGCATGAGGGTATTTAGGCAATAAAATGGATGAGAATGGGGTAATAACTAGGGAATAAGGCCTAGACTAGTTGCTAAAGGTTACAACCACGGAGGAAGGCACTTGGACTGATGATGAAACCTATGCTTCCTGTAGCCCAGATATTAGAAGCCATTAGGATCTGCTTGCTTATGCTTGCAAATGGACTTTAAACATTAAATCAATGGATGTAAAGAGAAGTGCCCTTTCTAAAATGGAGACATTCAAGAGGAAGTTTTGTAGTTAAACTCCAGATTTGAGGATCATGTGTTTTTCCAAACCATGTGTCCTTAAAACAACAAAATCCCTCTATGGAATTGAAACAAAGCTCCAAGAGCTTGGTATGAAAAGCCAGAAAATTTCTCATACAAGAATTTTATTTAAGAGAAATGTTGATTAAGACACTCTTATATAAAGACAAAGGGAAAAACATTATGCTTGTCCAAATTTATGTTGATGACATAATCTTTGGATCCACAAACAATAAA
>PGTU02009262.1:0-11532 GCA_002896215.2 Cicer echinospermum
TCCCAAGTGGGAGGTCGCATCCCCAGGATGCGACCATCTGTTGCAGTTAAAAAAAAAGTCTTTCAAGAGGTCGCAGCCCCAGTATGCGACTTGCTTCTGGGGCAAAAAAGTAGGGCAGATTGGTATATTCATTTGAAAGTAGGGTAGATTGGTATTAAAAAACAAAAAAAGGATATTATAATCAAAAACCCACAAAAATAAACACATTAAAAGAAAGTATATATTTGCATTAAATTGTTTACATATAGTTGAATTTAAACTATAAAGAATCTAAAGATGAAAAAAAGAACTTCATGAAACAGACCCACGACACAAAGGACACGTGTTAGATCTATCTAGCCACTTTATAATGCAATGGTCGTGATAGATATGGCAACAAGACAACATAACTACTTTTGACCCAACTAATAACTCTATAAGACATATAGAACATGTCATTTCTTCAAACTCTGTTATTCCTTCTTCGATTTCTATTCTTGGAAGATTGTAAATAGTTTCAAAATTTGTTCTTGTCATTGAAACCTCCCTAATATCATTGATGTTTTCATCAAGATGATGTTTGTAACTGGTACGGTACTATAAAACGACACTTCCTTGGTAAAAGGTTGACTTCTTCGGGTTACTCTGTTGCTCTAATTGCATGATAATGTTGATTCTCTCCATTTATATGAAAATAAAAATTGATTTTTTTTACACTGAAAATATATAAAGAAATAAAATAATTAGCAAATTGAAAATAAGAATAAGTGAGGGTGATAAATAATATAATTTTAGTATTAACATTAACCTGCGAAACGACGGAGTGGTTGGTATTGAAGAAATAGAGAAACTTCCAGTGACTGCGGAACCACCGATGCCGGTGATGTAAATGGAAAGCTCGCTATTGTGCAGGGAATCAGTGGCGGAAGAACAAAAGCCCGTGCGGTGATCAAAGCAGAAAAGGAAGAAACAGAAATAAAAGCTCTCAACAGTCAACAAGACAAAGAATGTAAGAATGTTGGATCGATTTAGCGCGTGCGCAAGAAGAGAGTAATTAACGTGAATACAAAATAGAGGGTACGTGTCCAAACTTATAGGTAATTTGTAGGGTTTTTCTTTCAACGGTAACTAATTAAATTGAACAAGCCTTGTTTGGATCACAAATAAGTATCTAAACCCATAAGCACACTGGATTACGCGCTCTCTCGCGGGAATTAATCAATTTCAACGGTAATAAAATCTTTTTTTATTTTTATTTTAGAGTAAATCTTTTGCATTCATTATTAATAATCGATTTATTAATTTCTTGTGCCCAAAACCCAAATATACAGCTGTGTTTTTTTTTTTTGTTGATAAATGTTGTGTTTTGCTTTCAATGGTAATCAATATTCTAAATTAATAAAGCTGTGTTTGGATTAACTAAAGACATAAATCTTAGACCCGCGCGGTAATGACAGTGAAATTCAATCAAAGGTAATAATTAATTTTGTTGTTTATTTATTATTTCAAATTCATCTCTCTATCATTCTCATCACGTTCCCCTTTTCTTGATTTTTATAATTGATTTTGATTTGAGGAATTGGAAATAAAGCAATAGAGAGATGAATTTTGTGTACATGATACTTTATATGTGTGTTATTAATATTAGTTCTTTGCATATCATAATGCTCCTAAGGAGGAGAGAGATGTAAAATCCAGTGGTTTGGTAATAGTGTCGTTATTTAAATGGTTTAACTGTGAAAATAGAGACTGGACTCTACAGTTATTAATCTTCATTTGAGAAATAAAGCAATAGATTATTTATGAGTTTTACTTACAGAGTAGTATATTTGTATCTGAAATTTTCTTGCAAATTAATTGCCCCTTTTCTATCTGTCATCCTGAGATTATTTATTTGATTGTGTGCTCTGTCCAGTCAAGTGCAGGAATAAGAGAACAAAACATAGCTGCAATTTAATTATTTTTATTATATCATAAAGTTAAGTAAGAGATTATTAAGAGAATTTCCAGAATTAAGTTTCATGGTGTCCATTTCTTTTGTATGCTGCAGCAGGATTGAGTTTCTTATTGACATATTTTACATTGTTTTCAAATCAGGTTAATTCAATTTTATTAAAGAATTTTACTTTCTTAATTTGTCTCCAAAACAATTTGATCATATGATATTTTTCTTCATTTCTTTGTTTCAATGTTGCCTTTTCATAATTTAGTTTTTCTATTTTTTTTAGTCTTTAAACCAGCTTCTATGAATTAATTCTCCTTCTATGTTTTCCTTTTCAAAGTTCAAAAATTATTGTCATCTCTGCATCATTTTATGTATATCTATCATGTCTCTATGTAATGAATTGACTTCAATAACTATTAAACAGTCTTGGATTATTGAAAAACATTGTAATCCAGAACTTTAACTATAACATTTGGCATCTATGGAAGTGTCCTAGCTGCACAACTTATGTATTGATCAAATAATATGGTAAGCATAAGTTAGATTTTGTCACATGTTTACGACCTATAACAGATGCATAAACGGATTTGAAACCAAAAAGATTACGTTATTATTGGTGAAGAAATAAACACGCATATTTACAAACTTATATGTTTGGATGTACCAATGAATGTGTGTATATTTACATGATACTTTACATGTCAGTATGTTAGTTTGCACATGGCTTCTTTTCAGATGATGATTGATGACCTGTTATAAACTAGATTAATAACTTTAGAGCATTATGATGACTAGAACAAATCATATTCAATATATAGTAAGAAAAAATGTGTTTTATTCACAACAATTTCTCTGTTACAGCACAACACAGGCTTCCGAGAAAAAGATTAGATACCTATAACATCAAAGCAGAAGGAGTTATTACCATGTGATTAAGAGATGAAAGGTTGCAGTTGCAAAATAAGTCTCTTGGAGGTTGCAAATATAGAAAGGTAACATTGCCTACAATAACAGACTTGCTATATGTTTGACCTTTTACTAGACTCTCTTATCATGGTAGCTAATTGCTCTTCTTTAGTCTTGTTCACATCTCCACCTTTGTCATCAACTTTTGTATAACTCAATTTTCTTTTGTATTTAAGCAGAACCTATTGAGTTCTATAGTGCTTTACTGTCGAGATATTACCTAATACGTACTCTTGATCAAGTCATAATTATTTATGTAGAGTTCGCTGAATAATGTTTGATGGAATTTCGAAATTTAAATCTCTTGTGAACGAGGTAGAAGATATCTGGTGTTTTGTGTTGAAGTTGAATGAATATGTATGTGGCTGGCTATGTGTACAATATGTGGCATCATGCAGACTTCAACCCTTTCACTAATGTAACTATCTCCACCGCCTTGAATTTTGAATGAGGAATTTGGTATGCTTTTTGATAATTGGTTAATTAATTTTATCAATTGGATAATTAAAATTGCCACAGGGCTTGTTTATTAGTTATCTCTAAGGTTGGTAAATAAAACAAAAAAGAAGCAATAAAGTGGGGACTTGTCAACCATGTTTATAGTAATTTCATTATGTTCCAATTTTTGTGTTATTTGTCAACTTTCCAATGTATGTAAAATCGTTTCCGCACCTAAAATTTGGCAATTGACGTTCACTTGACAATAATTTAACATGTTTTTTTAAAAGCCCTTTAAACTTGAGAAAACCCAAAATAAAATTTATGTTGATAAGTTGAAATTCCTCTTTCACTGTCTCAAAGTTGTAGAGTGCATAAAACTAAATTTACCTGCCAATTCTTTATCCTCACTCCATTAGTTGTTCTTTGTTAACGTTGTCTGTTTCGCTTTTGCATTTAAGACTTCAACGTCTTTGGTTTGCCCATGTTCTCTTATTTTTGGGTTATCTAGAATTGAATTTTAATGTTCGAGATTTATGATTTTGAAAGGTAGTTCTTCTGTGGTTAAGTTGCCACAAGTATTTGGTTATTGCAATTTTTGAAGTGCTTGACTAGTGATTATGTTAGGCTCTTATAACTAAATATTTATAAGAGGAGGGTCAAAAGTTAGAATTTTAAATGGGAACTGAATTTATAATGCAGTTATTTTTTATTTAGGCAGTTATTGTGTCAATTTAAGTTGTAAATCAGGCAGTAACTGCTGCTCTAAAAGCAGTTATGGAGCAAATAAAAGTAGGAAATTATAGATAGAGAGGGTAGGAAATTTCTGATTGGTTATTGGAAAGGGAGAGACCAAGCTCTCAAATTCTTGGAGTGGATATTCTTGTAATCGTTTATCAATTCTGCCCAAACAGAATTGTAAACTCAAATTCTGTTTAAATTCAATAAAGAATTCGGTACCCAATTTCCAATTATGTACTAACCAGTTCCCAACAGATTATTTCCTTATGGTTTTCCAATTCTTTACCCTCACTCCATTAGTTGTTCTTTTTGACGTTGTCTGTTTCGCTTTTGCATTTGAGACTTCAGCGTCTTTGGTTTGCCATGTTCTCTTATTTTTGGGTTATCTATAATTGAATTTTAATGTTCGAGATTTATGATTTGAAAGGTAGTCTTCTGTGGTTAAGTTGCCACAAGTATTTGGTTATTGCAATTTTGAAGTGCTTGACTAGTGATTATGTTAGGCCTCTTATAACTAAATATTATAAGAGGAGGGTCAAAAGTTAGAATTTTAAATGGGAACTGAATTTATAATGCAGTTATTTTTTATTTAGGCAGTTATTGTGTCAATTTAAGTTGTAAATCAGGGCAGTAACTGCTGCTCTAAAAGCAGTTATGGAGCAAATAAAAGTAGGAAATTATAGATATAAGGGTAGGAAATTTCTGATTGGTTATTGGAAAGGGAGGACCAAGCTCTCAAATTCTTGGAGTGGATATTCTTGTAATCGTTATCAATTCTGCCCAAACAGAATTGTAAACTCAAATTCTGTTTAAATTCAATAAAGAATTCGGTACCCAATTTCAATTATGTACTAACCAGTTCCAACAGATTATTTTCCTTATGGTTTTCCAATTCTTTACCCTCACTCCATTAGTTGTTCTTTTTGACGTTGTCTGTTTTGCTTTTGCATTTGAGACTTCAGCGTCTTTGGTTTGCCCATGTTCTCTTATTTTGGGTTATCTATAATTGAATTTTAATGTTCCAGATTTATGATTTGAAAGGTAGTTCTTTTGTGGTTAAGTTGCCACAAGTATTTGGTTATTGCAATTTTAGAAGTGCTTGACTAGTGATTATTTCCTTATGGTTTTCTTTGTGACTTTAACTTATTAGCATGTTCTCCTTTTATCAACATACTGTTTGCATCTTTAGGGAAATTGTACAATAACTCAACCTTTTCTTTCTTCCACAGTGATGAAGTAATAAAATTGGTTTTTGGAATATGGGTATGGCTTGTATTATAGTGTTGAATTACCAACACATCCACTGGGCCGACCAGATGGTAAGGCCACTAAAGCAACCGATTTGGGAAGTTTGAGAGATCGTAGGAGCAACAATAAGCCAAATGCTTCAGGGCCACAAAACACTTTAACACCACATCTCCATCCAAATTCTTAAAGCATTAATTAGTGGGTCTCCACTCTTATATATCCAATATTTACCATCTCCATCCAAATTCTTAAAGCATTAGGTATATGGGTCGTCACTCTTATATATCCAACATTTACCACGTTTTTAGTCTACATGAGACTTAACTACTCACACTTGAACCCCACAATCTCCTCATTAACTCTAACTCTTTCACGTCTATATACATGTACCACTGTTATTACCATGCAACCCGTCTCTCTACACTACACCGTTAGGAATACTTTCCATTCAAGGATCCAATCACGCTCCCGTCCAAGTTTAAACCACAAGAGACTTTGACACTACATCTTCACACAAAACCTAAGACAATGAGTATATATGATCACCATTCTCATATATTAACATTTAGTTCATTCTTATTGATGTGAACTTGACTACTCACACTTAAATTCAACATAAACCCTAGTTTCCATTATGATTTTCTTTGTCGCTTTCCATTTTCATTGTGGTCTTTTCTTTTACTACCTTCATTGTAGTCTTTCTTTCTCTCTTAGTCATTTTCTTTTTGTACCACAAATAATATTGTTGATCCTATTTTTTTTCATCACCCATTTTTGAACATCTCTATTTCTTATTGCGCATTTCCCTCGCCAACCACAACAATAGAACCTTCACGAAAATCGAACAGATTGCAGCAAAAGCGCCACCATGGTGCCACTTCTCTCCATACGTGTGAAACCCACTTTGGTGTTGTTGTTCAGCGCATATGTGTCCACCATTATTTTCTTCCCAGATCATGTAAAACCTCCTCTTTTGTTTTTGGGATCAGAATCTCAATTTGAGATTTATTTTATGTGGTTATTCTTGACAGTGATAGAGTTTGAACAAAAACTTTGGGTGACCATATTTTTAAAGTTTTAATGGATAAAAAGAAATTAATATTGTATATAAGAATTAAGTTGTAAATTTACAAAAAAATATATTGATAGTCAAACCCCTAATGCTCATTAAAAACGAATAGTAGATCAAATTTGGGTTGAAAATTTTTAATAATTAAAAATTAGTTACTAAAAATCTAGTTTTTTTCAAACACAAAATTTTTAGGAGTTTAATTGTTATGATTGTTAGTGTAAAACTTTTACTCTATCAGCACATCACAACAATCCATAAGTGTGACATTAAAAATAATTTTGATAAAAGTCAAATGATTTTATTAATCTGATAATTATGATTAACTGACAGTGTAAAATATCTTGACATTGTCGATGCATACAAATTAAATTTAAATTTTGATACAATTAAAACAAGTTTATTAAATACAAGGACAAAAATAATAAATATAATTATTAAAATTCATTTAAACACAATGTGTAAGACTCTTAATTTTAAATCCTAAATTATATACAATTTTAGGGTATTTTGTGTAGAATTTCTTAGGCTGTTAGCTCAGTTTTTGGTATTGAGTGAGTTAAAATGCCAAAAATATATTTTTGGAAATTGGATTAAAATTATTTGTCGGAGAATAATTTATTTACGTTATGAAGAATTTAATACCAAACAATTTTGTTAAAAATATCTCTAGTTGCAGAAAATTTTATTTGTCAATTGAGTTGCGACAAGAGTAGATATTTTTATCAAAATAGTTTGAAATATAGAGTGAGGTGGTGTATGTAAGAGTTGTTAGATAATTTGTAGGTTAGTTTAATATAATATATATAATATATATATATATATAGTATATATATATTATTAGTAAAGTAATATATTTAATATGTTGAAAAGGAGATGGAAAAGAAAAATAAGGAAACAGAGGGAAGAGAAAACGTCTTCCTCCCAGCCTTGCGAGAACTTTTTCTTTTTCCTCCTCTTCCACTTTTCTTTTTCCTTCTTTTGCTTCAAGAAAAGAAACCCAAGGTTTAGTGGGTGAGACAAGAACAAATTTCCAGCTTCCTTCTTCTTCTTTAATTCGAAAACGGAGAAAACGGTATTAAGGGTTTTCAAAATCGTCAATCACAAAACTCCACTTTTCTCGACGTTTGATCTTCGTTTCGAGAAGTGATAGAAGGGAAGTTGCTCACCTCCACGCTACGGTGCTAGTGAACTAACTTTGGAAGCGACGTCGCGAGCGGAGATTTTATTCGGAATTAATTACGGTACCTGTAATCGCGTGTTAGAGCTATCGTAAGGTAAAGGCTCCTTCCAAACTTTTAGTTTGCATTTAGGGACTTATTGTGGTTGTGTGGAAAATAAATTTGTTGGGTTTGAACTGTAGATTTGGGGAAAATGATTTAATGCTTTTATGGGTGAAAGTTTGGAGTTGGGGTTTTTGGTGAAATTGATGAGTGTTTTCATGGAAAAGGATTTGATTCATCTATGTGTGTTGAGGAAAAGAAATTTGATGTGTTCATAAATTAAAATTATGAAATTTTTGAAGAAAAAACTTATGTGAATTGGTGGAAAATGAGTTTGATTCATTTATGTCTGTTTTGAGGAAATAAAATTGAGATGTTTGAGGTGTGGTTTGTGACACTTGATTTTCATGATTCATGTTGAAAATGTGGAAATTATGGGTGATTGATGATTGAACTTGTTGTGGATTTGTGGAATTTGATTTGATCTAATTTAATGTATATTGTGGATTAAATTTGATGTGTGTGGTGGAAAATAAATGTTTGAGTATGCTCTGTGTGGAATTTGAAAATCATTAAAGTTAAACGAGTATTAAAAATGAGGAATCTTTTAATATCTGCATTTACTTAATGAATTATCGTGAAAATCGTGAGAGTTAAATGAGTATTTAAATGGGGAATCTTTTAATATCTGCATTTACTTAATGATTGTCGTGAATAGAGTCAGAGTATGCTCATGCATTTCATTGTACATGGCGACTGGATGGGCCATGGTGATAGTGGTGACCGGATGGGCCACGAGATGATTCCATGTGATTTGTTGGTTCATCTTATCCTTACAAGGATTATTGCGTCGTGTTGATCTGTGAGAGATTACACTCTAGAGCGTGCTGATCTGTGAGCGATTACTGTAACACCCCGTTTTTCAAGCGAGGGTGTATATTTTTTTCAAAAAGTAATTAAACTAAAACAAAGAAATAAATAAAGAAATGCCTTTGGATAACTAATTGAGTCATTAAAATTTTTAAGCAGCGGAAAAGTTTCTCCAAATATAATCCAAAACCTTTACACAACAACAAATGGTAACTGAAACCCATTCAAATAAGATGTCAAACTGACAATTATTAGTATAAAGTACAGTTTTCCAAATTTAAAATACTCCAAACCAAAAAGAAGGACACCTAGTCCCTATACATCATCCTAATCTGATCATCCTACCAAAAAGCTATACACCCTGAGTATCTCCACGCGCCCCCGTGAGATCCTCTAACGTAACTGCAGTCACGCGTTCCCATCTCCATTCCCGTTCCGTAGGGTACGAACCGGTAGGACCATCCTGACTCTCATCTGAGGGCAAAGCCCAGATTTCCACATAATTGTAAAGGGTCACCAACCAAAAAAAATAACAGTTAACACATAGCAATTAAGTTTTTAAATGCTCAAAACAACTTTTCAACTAAGCATGCACCTTAACAGGATTTTCAATATGCGAAAAGTTCATACAATACATTGCCAATTAAGATGAAGGTAAATGAAGTTCTCAATCTCCTAATTAACACATAACAAAACAAGACATGGATAGATTCATGAGCAATCAATCATACAACTAAAACTGAGGATTTTCACTGAGCCAATCGATTGGGAAATCGATTGGGGTGAAGGTTTTTAATGAAAAAACAGAATCCTGGGCTGAATCAATCGATTTGGCAATCGATTGAGTGAGCACTGAGCCCCCAGGTTTTAAGCCAATCGATTTCCAAATCGATTTGGTCAAATATGGGTGAGTCCCTGACTTAAGGCCCAATCGATTGGGCAATCGATTTCGTAAATGATTTTCGAAAACTGATTACAAAATCGATTGGCAAATCGATTTTGTCCATTTGGCCAAGTCCCTGTTTACTATCCAATCGATTGGGAAATCGATTTCCCTGATCATTTTTCCAAAAATTCATGAATTAACTCAAGTCATTCCTAATCAAGTTCACAACCTAACACTTAGCAATTACTACGCGATTACCACGGCAAATTGGGTTACGACTTAGTTTCTACAAACCATCACACTTACACACAATAATCAACACATAACACTTAGCACTTTCAACGTAATTACCACAACGACTCAAATTCAAATCACTCAATCATAAAACTAAAATCAACCACGACTCGCGTGCCAAGCACCCTAATGCAATGCGTATATGCCAAAATGCATGGACCCGAAATTCCAAACCAAAACCCTCCTCGAAGGGCCGTAAATCATAATTGTACCGCCTATCGCAGGCCAAAGTACCAATTACCGAGGTGCCACCTATCACGGGTCAACACGATTTACTAAAATGCGTAAATCATAAACGTACCACCTATCACGGGTCAGTACAGTTTACCGAGGTGTCACCTATCATGGGTCAACACGATTTACTAAAAGAAAAAGCGTGAATCGTAAACGTACCGCTATCACAGACCAGTACTGTTTTACCGAGGTGCCACCTATCACGGGTCCGCACAATTAACCAAAAACGTAAATCGTAAACGTACCACTATCACGGGTCAGTACAGTTTACCAAGGTGTCACCTATCACGGGTCGACACAATTTACCAAATGAAATGCATGAGCATACACAGACTCCATCACAACAATCGTTAAGCAAATGCAGATATTAAAAGATTCCCCATTTTTAATACCCATTTAACTTAAACAATTTTTCAAAACAACATTAGATAAAATAAGTCATTAAGAGATTCCCCATTCTTAATACTGATTTATCTTAATGATTTTTCAAAACCAAAACGTTAAGCAGACAGACATATCAAGAGATTCCCATTCTTAATATACTTTTGACTTAAACGATTTTTCAAAACAAACATTAAGCAAATCAAGAAATTAAGAGATTCCCATTCTTAATGCTCATTTAACTCAACGATTTTCCAAAACAACATAAGTAAACGCAGACCTTAAGAGATTCCCCATTCTTAAGACTCGTTTAACTTAAACATTTTTCTCAAACGCACATTAAGTAAACTGAGGTATTAAAAGATTCCCCATTTTTAATACTCGTTTAACTCTAATGGTTTTCAAATTCCACAGAAACAAACTCAAATATACTCTCACATTCAATCCATAATTCACACCAACACACATCAATCAACAAACATCAAGTATGAACATACGCCAAATACGACGAACACAAATCAACACAACATAACACCTATTACATCAGACTTCATTTACTCATAAATCATACACAATGACCTCAAATTCATTTACCACGAAACATTCATCAATATAAACAAAACTAACTCTAAGGGTTTACCCGTAACGCATTAGATTCGTTTTCCCCCAAATCATACTCAAACCCTAACAAGATCCTTTCCACACCATCACAGATAAGTCCCTAAATGCAAACTAAAAGTTTGGAAGGAGCCCTTACCTTAACGTTAGCTTAAACGTGGGTTTCCGGTACCGCGAGTAAAATCGGTAAAAATAGTCGCTCGCAACGTCGCCCAAAATTGGTCCCTACACCGTGGCGTGGTAAGTGAGCAACTTTCCCTTCTAACTCTTCGCGAAATGAAGCTTGATCTAAGAAGAAACGGAGGGGTTTGTGTTTGGATCTCAAATACCGTTTTTCTTCGTTTTCGATATCAAAAGAGGAAGAGTGAGTTGGCGAATCCTTGTCTAGACTTCACCAACTTGGGTTACTAGTTTGAAGAAAAGAAAGACAAAATGAAACGGGAGAACGAGGAAAAATGGGTCACGGTTGCAGATGGAAGAAGATGGAATTTTTCGATTTTCCTTCCTTTCTTTTTATACTATTTTCTTTTCCTTTTCCTTCCTTCTAGTTTTCCTTTCTTTTTCCCTCCAAAAAAACATATATAGATAATAAATATAACTTAACAAATATCTCAAAATATCTAGATATTTGTTAAATTAC
>PGTU02009263.1:0-11545 GCA_002896215.2 Cicer echinospermum
TATTCTAGTCCAATTAAGGTTTTTAACCAATCTTGTGCTTCCAATAGGTGTGTTTGTGCCATTAGATTCACATTTGGGTCATTTTGGTCCTCCCTAGGCTTATTCTTTTCCAATTAGGGTTTTTAACCAATCTTGTGCATCCAATAAGTTCATTTGTGTCATTGGATTAACATTTAGGTCATTTTTCGTCCTCCTAGGCTTATTCTTGTCCAATTAGGGTTTTTTAACCAATCTTGTGCATCCCAATAAGTGTGTTTGTGTCATTGGATTAACATTTAGGTCATTTTCGTCCTCCCTAGGCTTATTCTTGTCCAATTAGGGTTTTTAACCAATCTTGTGCATCCAATAAGTTCATTTGTGTCATTGGATGAACATTTAGCTCATTTTCGTCCTCCCTAGGCTTATTCTTGTCCAATTAGGGTTTTTAACCAAATCTTGTGCATCCAATAAGTTCATTTGTGTCATTGGATGAACATTTAGGTCATTTTCGTCCTCCCTAGGCTTATTCTTGTCCAATTAGGGTTTTAACCAATCTTGTGCATCCAATAGGTGTGTTTGTGTCATTGGATGAACATTTAGGTCATTTTCGTCGTCCCTAGGCTTATTCTTGTCCAATTAGGGTTTTTAACCAATCTTGTGCATCCAATAAGTTCATTTGTGTCATTGGATGAACATTTAGGTCATTTTCGTCCTCCCTATGGCTTATTCTAGTCCAATTAGGGTTTTTAACCAATCTTGTGCATCCAATAAGTTCATTTGTGTCATTGGATGAACATTTAGGTCATTTTCGTCCTCCCTAGGCTTATTCTTGTCCAATTAGGGTTTTTAACCAATCTTGTGCATCCAATAAGTTCATTTGTGTCATTGGATTAAACATTTAGGTCATTTTCGTCCTCCCTAGGCTTATTCTTGTCCAATTAGGGTTTTTAACCAATCTTGTGCATCCAATAAGTTCATTTGTGTCATTGGATGAACATTTAGGTCATTTTCGTCCTCCCTAGGCTTATTCTTGTCCAATTAGGTTTTTAACCAATCTTGTGCATCCAATAGGTTGTTTGTGTCATTGGATGAACATTTAGGTCATTTTCGTCCTCCTAGGCTTATTCTTGTCCAATTAGGGTTTTTAACCAATCTTGTGCATCCAATAAGTTCATTTGTGTCATTGGATGAACATTTAGGTCATTTTCGTCCTCCTAGACTTATTCTTGTCCAATTAGGGTTTTTAACCAATCTTGTGCATCCAATAGGTTCATTTGTGTCATTGGATGAACATTTAGGTCATTTTCGTCCTCCCTAGGCTTATTCTTGTCCAATTAGGGTTTTAACCAATCTTGTGCATCAATAAGTTCATTTGTGTCATTGGATGAACATTTAGGTCATTTTCGTCCTCCCTAGGCTTATTCTTGTCCAATTAGGGTTTTTAACCAATCTTGTGCATCCAATAAGTTCATTTGTGTCATTGGATGAACATTTAGGTCATTTTCGTCCTCCCTAGGCTTATTCTTGTCCAATTAGGGTTTTTAACCAATCTTGTGCATCCAATAAGTGTCATTGGATGAATTTGTCATTTTCGTCAGGCTTATTCTTGTCCATTTAGGTCATTTTCGTCTTCCTAGGCTTATTCTTGTCCAATTAGTCCAATTAGGGTTTTTAACCAATCTTGTGCATCCAATAGGTTCATTTGTGTCATTGGATGAACATTTAGGTCATTTTCGTCCTCCCTAGGCTTATTCTTGTCCAATTAGGGTTTTTTAACCAATCTTGTGCATCCAATAGGTCATTTGTGTCATTGGATGAACATTTAGGTCATTTTCGTCCTCCCTAGGCTTATTCTTGTCCAATTAGGGTTTTTAACCAATCTTGTGCATCCAATAAGTTCATTTGTGTCATTGGATGAACATTTAGGTCATTTTCGTCCTCCCTAGGCTTATTCTTGTCCAATTAGGGTTTTTAACCAATCTTGTGCATCCAATAGGTTCATTTGTGTCATTGGATGAACATTTAGGTCATTTTCGTCCTCCTAGGCTTATTCTTGTCCAATTAGGGTTTTTAACCAATCTTGTGCATCCAATAAGTTCATTTGTGTCATTGGATGAACATTTAGGTCATTTTCGTCCTCCCTAGGCTTATTCTTGTCCAATTAGGGTTTTTTAACCAATCTTGTGCATCCAATAAGTTCATTTTGTGTCATTGGATGAACATTTAGGTCATTTTCGTCCTCCCTAGGCTTATTCTTGTCCAATTAGGGTTTTTAACCAATCTTGTGCATCCAATAGGTTCATTTGTGTCATTGGATGAACATTTAGGTCATTTTCGTCCTCCCTAGGCTTATTCTTGTCCAATTAGGGTTTTTAACCAATCTTGTGCATCCAATAGGTTCATTTGTGTCATTGGATGAACATTTAGGTCATTTTCGTCCTCCCTAGGCTTATTCTTGTCCAATTAGGGTTTTTAACCAATCTTGTGCATCCAATAGGTTCATTTGTGTCATTGGATGAACATTTAGGTCATTTTCGTCCTCCCTAGGCTTATTCTTGTCCAATTAGGTTTTTTAACCAATCTTGTGCATCCAATAAGTTCATTTGTGTCATTGGATGAACATTTAGGTCATTTTCGTCCTCCCTAGGCTTATTCTTGTCCAATTAGGGTTTTTTAACCAATCTTGTGCATCCAATAAGTTCATTTGTGTCATTGGATGAAACATTTAGGTCATTTTCGTCCTCCCTAGGCTTATTCTTGTCCAATTAGGGGTTTTTAACCAATCTTGTGCATCCAATAGGTGTGTTTGTGTCATTGGATGAACATTTAGGTCATTTTCGTCCTCCCTAGGCTTATTCTTGTCCAATTAGGGTTTTTAACCAATCTTGTGCATCCAATAAGTTCATTTGTGTCATTGGATGAACATTTAGGTCATTTTCGTCCTCCCTAGGCTTATTCTTGTCCAATTAGGGTTTTTAACCAATCTTGTGCATCCATATCTTGTTTGCATTGGATGAATATTTAGTCATTTTCGTCCTCCCTTGTGTCTTGTCATTAGGGTTTTTAAATGAACATTTAGGTCATTTTCGTCCTCCCTAGGCTTATTCTTGTCCAATTGTCCAAGGGTTTTTAACCAATCTTGTGCATCCAATAAGTTCATTTGTGTCATTGGATGAACATTTAGGTCATTTTCGTCCTCCCTAGGCTTATTCTTGTCCAATTAGGGTTTTTAACCAATCTTGTGCATCCAATAAGTTCATTTGTGTCATTGGATGAACATTTAGGTCATTTTCGTCCTCCCTAGGCTTATTCTTGTCCAATTAGGGTTTTTAACCAATCTTGTGCATCCAATAGGTTCATTTGTGTCATTGGATGAACATTTAGGTCATTTTCGTCCTCCTAGGCTTATTCTTGTCCAATTAGGGTTTTTAACCAATCTTGTGCATCCAATAAGTTCATTTGTGTCATTGGATGAACATTTAGGTCATTTTCGTCCTCCCTAGGCTTATTCTTGTCCAATTAGGGTTTTTAACCAATCTTGTGCATCCAATAAGTTGTTTTTGTCATTGGATGAACATTTAGGTCATTTTCGTCCTCCCTAGGCTTATTCTTGTCCAATTAGGGTTTTTAACCAATCTTGTGCATCCAATAAGTTCATTTGTGTCATTGGATGAACATTTAGGTCATTTTCGTCCTCCCTAGGCTTATTCTTGTCCAATTAGGGTTTTTAAACCAATCTTGTGCATCCAATAGGTTCATTTGTGTCATTGGATGAACATTTAGGTCATTTTCGTCCTCCCTAGGCTTATTCTTGTCCAATTAGGGTTTTTAACCAATCTTGTGCATCCAATAGGTGTGTTTGTGTCATTGGATGAACATTTAGGTCATTTTCGTCCTCCCTAGGCTTATTCTTGTCCAATTAGGGTTTTTAACCAATCTTGTGCATCCAATAAGTTCATTTGTGTCATTGGATGAACATTTAGGTCATTTTCGTCCTCCCTAGGCTTTATTCTTGTGTCCAATTAGGGTTTTTAACCAATCTTGTGCATCCAATAGGTTCATTTGTGTCATTGGATGAACATTTAGGTCATTTTCGTCCTCCCTAGGCTTATTCTTGTCCAATTAGGGTTTTTAACCAATCTTGTGCATCCAATAAGTTCATTTGTGTCATTGGATTGAACATTTAGGTCATTTTCGTCCTCCCTAGGCTTATTCTTGTCCAATTAGGGTTTTTAACCAATCTTGTGCATCCAATAGGTTCATTTGTGTCATTGGATGAACATTTAGGTCATTTTTCGTCCTCCTAGGCTTATTCTTGTCCAATTAGGGTTTTTAACCAATCTTGTGCATCCAATAAGTTCATTTGTGTCATTGGATGAACATTTAGGTCATTTTCGTCCTCCCTAGGCTTATTCTTGTCCAATTAGGGTTTTTAACCAATCTTGTGCATCCAATAAGTTCATTTGTGTCATTGGATGAACATTTAGGTCATTTTCGTCCTCCCTAGGCTTATTCTTGTCCAATTAGGGTTTTTAACCAATCTTGTGCATCCAATAGGTGTGTTTGTGTCATTGGATGAACATTTAGGTCATTTTCGTCCTCCCTAGGCTTATTCTTGTCCAATTAGGGTTTTTAACCAATCTTGTGCATCCAATAAGTTCATTTGTGTCATTGGATGAACATTTAGGTCATTTTCGTCCTCCCTAGGCTTATTCTTGTCCAATTAGGTTTTTTAACCAATCTTGTGCATCCAATAGTGTCATTTGTGTGTCATTGGATGAACATTTAGGTCATTTTCGTCCTCCCCTAGGCTTATTCTTGTCCAATTAGGGTTTTTAACCAATCTTGTGCATCCAATAAGTTCATTTGTGTCATTGGATGAACATTTAGGTCATTTTCGTCCTCCCTAGGCTTATTCTTGTCCAATTAGGGTTTTTAACCAATCTTGTGCATCCAATAAGTTCATTTGTGTCATTGGATGAACATTTAGGTCATTTTCGTCCTCCCTAGGCTTATTCTTGTCCAATTAGGGTTTTTAACCAATCTTGTGCATCCAATAAGTTCATTTGTGTCATTGGATGAACATTTAGGTCATTTTCGTCTCCCTAGGCTTATTCTTGTCCAATTAGGGTTTTTAACCAATCTTGTGCATCCAATAAGTTCATTTGTGTCATTGGATGAACATTTAGGTCATTTTCGTCCTCCCTAGGCTTATTCTTGTCCAATTAGGGTTTTTAACCAATCTTGTGCATCCAATAGGTTCATTTGTGTCATTGGATGAACATTTAGGTCATTTTCGTCCTCCCTAGGCTTATTCTTGTCCAATTAGGGTTTTTAACCAATCTTGTGCATCCAATAAGTTCATTTGTGTCATTGGATGAACATTTAGGTCATTTTCGTCCTCCCTAGGCTTATTCTTGTCCAATTAGGGTTTTTAACCAATCTTGTGTGCATCAATAAGTTCATTGTGTCATTGGATGAACATTTAGGTCATTTTCGTCCTCCCTAGGCTTATTCTTGTCCAATTAGGGTTTTTAACCAATCTTGTGCATCCAATAAGTTCATTGTGTCATTGGATGAACATTTAGGTCATTTTCGTCTCCCTAGGCTTATTCTTGTCCAATTAGGGTTTTTAACCAATCTTGTGCATCCAATAAGTTCATTTGTGTCATTGGATGAACATTTAGGTCATTTTCGTCCTCCCTAGGTTTTCTTGTCTTGTCAATTAGGGTTTTTAACCAATCTTGTGCATCCAATAAGTTCATTTGTGTCATTGGATGAACATTTAGGTCATTTTCGTCCTCCCTAGGCTTATTCTTGTCCAATTAGGGTTTTTAACCAATCTTGTGCATCCAATAAGTTCATTTGTGTCATTGGATGAACATTTAGGTCATTTTCGTCCTCCCTAGGCTTATTCTTGTCCAATTAGGGTTTTTAACCAATCTTGTGCATCCAATAGGTTCATTTGTGTCATTGGATGAACATTTAGGTCATTTTCGTCCTCCCTAGGCTTATTCTTGTCCAATTAGGGTTTTTAACCAATCTTGTGCATCCAATAGTTCATTTGTGTCATTGGATGAACATTTAGTCATTTTCGTCCTCCCTAGGCTTATTCTTGTCCAATTAGGGTTTTTAACCAATCTTGTGCATCCAATAAGTTCATTTGTGTCATTGGATGAACATTTAGGTCATTTTCGTCCTCCCTAGGCTTATTCTTGTCCAAATAGGGTTTTTAACCAATCTTGTGCATCCAATAGGTGTGTTTGTGTCATTGGATGAACATTTAGGTCATTTTCGTCCTCCCTAGGCTTATTCTTGTCCAATTAGGGTTTTTAACCAATCTTGTGCATCCAATAGTTGTGTTTGTGTCATTGGATGAACATTTAGGTCATTTTCGTCCTCCCTAGGCTTATTCTTGTCCAATTAGGGTTTTTAACCAATCTTGTGCATCCAATAAGTTCATTTGTGTCATTTGGATGAACATTTAGGTCATTTTCGTCCTCCCTAGGCTTATTCTTGTCCAATTAGGGTTTTTTAACCAATCTTGTGCATCCAATAAGTTCATTTGTGTCATTGGATGAACATTTAGGTCATTTTCGTCCTCCTAGGCTTATTCTTGTCCAATTAGGGTTTTTAACCAATCTTGTGCATCCATATAGTTGTGTTTGTGTCATTGGATGAACATTTAGGTCATTTTCGTCCTCCCTAGGCTTATTCTTGTCCAATTAGGGTTTTTAACCAATCTTGTGCATCCAATAAGTTCATTTGTGTCATTGGATGAACATTTAGGTCATTTTCGTCCTCCCTAGGCTTATTCTTGTCCAATTAGGGTTTTTAACCAATCTTGTGCATCCAATAAGTTCATTTGTGTCATTGGATGAACATTTAGGTCATTTTCGTCCTCCCTAGGCTTATTCTTGTCCAATTAGGGTTTTAAACCAATCTTGTGCATCCAATAAGTTCATTTGTGTCATTGGATGAACATTTAGGTCATTTTCGTCCTCTCATTAGGTCATCTTTTGTGTCCTCCCTAGGCTTATTCTAGTCCAATTAGGTCCAATTTTTTTAACCAATCTTGTGCATCCAATAAGTGTCATTGTGTCATTGGATGAACATTTAGGTCATTTTCGTCCTCCCTAGGCTTATTCTTGTCCAATTAGGGTTTTTAACCAATCTTGTGCATCCAATAAGTTCATTTGTGTCATTGGATGAACATTTAGGTCATTTTCGTCCTCCCTAGGCTTATTCTTGTCCAATTAGGTTTTTTAACCAATCTTGTGCATCCAATAGGTGTGTTGTGTCATTGGATGAACATTTAGGTCATTTTCGTCCTCCCTAGGCTTATTCTTGTCCAATTAGGGTTTTTAACCAATCTTGTGCATCCAATAAGTTCATTTGTGTCATTGGATGAACATTTAGGTCATTTTCGTCCTCCCTAGGCTTATTCTTGTCCAATTAGGGTTTTAAACCAATCTTGTGCATCCAATAAGTTGTTTTGTGTCATTGGATGAACATTTAGGTCATTTTCGTCCTCCCTAGGCTTATTCTTGTCCAATTAGGGTTTTTAACCAATCTTGTGCATCCAATAAGTTCATTTGTGTCATTGGATGAACATTTAGGTCATTTTCGTCCTCCCTAGGCTTATTCTTGTCCAATTAGGGTTTTTAACCAATCTTGTGCATCCAATAAGTTCATTTGTGTCATTGGATGAACATTTACATTTTCGTCCTCCCTAGGCTTATTCTTGTCCAATTAGGGTTTTTAACCAATCTTGTGCATCCAATAGGTTCATTTGTGTCATTGGATGAACATTTAGGTCATTTTCGTCCTCCCTAGGCTTATTCTTGTCCAATTAGGGTTTTTAACCAATCTTGTGCATCCAATAAGTTCATTTGTGTGTCATTGGATGAACATTTAGGTCATTTTCGTCCTCCTAGGCTTATTCTTGTCCAATTAGGGTTTTTAACCAATCTTGTGCATCCAATAAGTTCATTTGTGTCATTGGATGAAACATTTAGGTCATTTTCGTCGTCCTCCCTAGGCTTATTCTTGTCCAATTAGGGTTTTTAACCAATCTTGTGCATCCAATAGGTTGTTTTTGTGTCATTGGATGAACATTTAGGTCATTTTCGTCCTCCCTAGGCTTATTCTTGTCCAATTAGGGTTTTAAACAATCTTGTGCATCCAATAAGTTCATTTGTGTCATTGGATGAACATTTAGGTCATTTTTTGTCCTCCCTAGGCTTATTCTTGTCCAATTAGGGTTTTTAACAAATCTTGTGCATCCAATAAGTTGTATTTGTGTCATTGGATTAAACATTTAGGTCATTTTCGTCCTCCCTAGGCTTATTCTTGTCCAATTAGGGTTTTTACCAATCTTGTGCATCCAATAAGTTCATTTGTGTCATTGGATGAAAATTTATTTTCGTCCTCTGGTCATTTTCGTCCTCCCATCCTAGGCTGTCATTCTTGTCAACAATTAGTCTTAAGTTTATTTGTGTCTCTTGTGCAATCCAATTGTAAGGCATCCAATAGTTCATTTGTGTCATTGGATGAACATTTAGGTCATTTTCGTCCTCCATAGGCTTATTCTTGTTCCAATTAGGGTTTTTAACATCTTGTGCATCATAAGGTGTCATTGATAAACATGTTAGGTCATTTTCCGTCTCCAATAGGCGTAATTCAATTCTTGTGCATCTATAAGGTGTGTGTTTGGGTCATTGGATGAACATTTAAGCGTCATTTAATCGTCCTTCCTTAGGTTAATTTCTGTCCAATAAGTTTTTAACAATCTTGTGCAATCCAATAAGTGTTTGTGTCATTGGATGAACATTTATTGGTCATTTTCGTCCATTCCTAGACTTATTCTTGTCCAATTAGGGTTTTTAACCAATCTTGTGCATCCCATAAGTGTTTTTGTGTCATTGGATGAACATTTAGGTCATTTTTCTCGTCCTTAGGTTTATTCTAGTCAATTAAGGGTTTTAAACCAATCTTGTGCATCCAATAGGTGTTTTTTTATTGGGATGAACATTTAGGTCATTTTCGGTCCTCGGCTTTGCTTATTCTTGTCCAATTAGGGTTTTAAACCAATCTTGTGCATTATACGTGTCATTGTGTCATTGATGAACATTTAGGTCATTTTCGTCCTCCATAGATTTATTCTTGTCCAATTAAGGGTTTTTAACCAATCTTGTGCATACCAATAAGTTCATTTGTGTCTTGGATGAACATTTAGGTCATTTCCGTCCTCCTTAGACTTTGTTCTTGTGCAATTAGGGTTTTTAACCAATCATTGTGCATCCAATAGGTGTGTTTGTGTCATTGATGAACATTTAGGTCATTTTCGTCCTCACCGTAGACTATTCTTGGTCCAATATGGGGTTTTTAACCAATCTTGTGCATCCCATAAGTTCATTTGTGTCATTGGATTGAACATTTAGGGTCATTTGTCCTCCCTAGGCTTATTCTTGTCCAATTAGGGTTTTTAACCAATCTTGTGCATCCAATAAGTTCATTTGTGTCATTGGATGAACATTTAGGTCATTTTCGTCCTCTCCTTAGGTTTTTTAACAATCTGTGCAACCATAGTGGTGTTCATTAGATTGAAACATTATTCTTGTCCAATTAGGGTTTTTAACCAATCTTGTGCATCCCAATAAGTGGTGTTTGTGTCATTGGATGAACATTTAGGTCATTTTCGTCATCCCTTTGGCTTATTCTTATCCAATTAGGGGTTTTTAACCAATCTTGTGCATCCAATAGGTGTCTTTGTGTCATTGGACTGAACATTTAGGTCATTTTCGTCTCGCTCGTCCTTCCTAGGGTTTAACCAAATCTTGTGCTCCAATAAGTGTGTTTGTGTCATTGGATGAAATTTTTAAATCATTTTCGTCCTCTCCTTGACTTATTCTAGTCCAATAGCTAATCTTGTGCATCCAATACGTTGTGTTTGTGTCATTGGATGAACATTTAGGTCATTTTCGTCCTCCCTAGGGTTTTTCTTGTCCAATTAGGGTTTTTAACCAATCTTGTGCATTCCAATAGGTGTCTTTGTGTCATTGGGATGAACATTTAGGTCATTTTCGTCCTCCCTAGGCTTATTCTAGTCCAATTAGGGTTTTTTTAACCAATCTTTGTGCATTCAATAGGTGTGTTTGTGTCATTGGATGAACATTTAGGTCATTTTCGTCCTCCCTAGGTTTATTCTTGTCCAATTAGGGTTTTTAACCAATCTTGTGCATCCAATAGGTTGTGTTTGTGTCATTGGATGAACATTTAGGTCATTTTCGTCCTCCCTAGGTTTATTCTTGTCCAATTAGGGTTTTTTAACCAATCTTGTGCATCCAATAGGTGTGTTTGTGTTCATTGGATGAACATTTAGGTCATTTTCAGTCCTCCCTTGCTTATTCTTTCCAATTAGGGTTTTTAAACCAAATCTTGTGCATCCAATAGGTTGTGTTTGTGTCATTGGATGAAACATTTAGGTCATTTTCGTCCTCCCTGGCTTATTCTTGTCCAATTAGGGTTTTTTAACCAATCTTGTGCATCCAATAGGTGTTGTTTGTGTCATTGGATGAACATTTAGGTCATTTTCATATCCCTAGGCTTATTCTTGTCGAATTAGGGTTTTTTAACCAATCTTGTTGCATCCAATTGGTGTGTTTGTGTCATTGGATGAACATTTAGGTCATTTCCGTCCTCCCTAGGCTTATTCGTTGTCAATTAGGGTTTTTAACCAATCTTGTGTGCATCCAATAGGTGTGTTTGTGTCATTGGATGAACATTTAGGGTCATTTCGTTCTCTCTAGGTTTATTCTTGTCCAGGCTCTCTTATTTAACATTTAGGTCTTGTGCATCCAGATATTCTTTTTGTCATTGGATGAACATTTAGTGAACTTTTTCGTCCTCCCTAATCATTGAACTGAACATTTAGGTCATTTCCGCTGTTTCGCCTAGGCTTGTATTCTTGTGATCAGTGAATAGGTTGGTGTGGTGTGTTTGTGTCATTGATGAACATTTAGGTCATTTTCGTCCTCCTGAGGCATATTCTTGTCCAATTAGGTTTTTAACCTTCTTGTGCATCCAATAGGTGTGTTTGTGTCATTGATGAACATTAGGTCATTTCATCTCCCTAGGCTTATTCTTGTCCAATTAGGGTTTTTAACCAATCTTGTTGCATCCAATAGGTGTCACTGTGTCATTCGATGAACATTTAGGTCATTTTCGTCCTACCTAGACTTAATTCTTGTCAAGAATTAGGGTTTTAACCAATCTTGTGATCCAATAGGTTGTTTGTGTCATTGGATGAACATTTAGGTCTTTTCTTCCCTCCCCTTAGGACTTATCTTTTTTTCCAATTAAAGTTTTTAACCAACTTTATTGCATCCTAATAGGTTTGTTTGTGGTCATGGACATGAAACATTTAGGTCATTTTCCTTCTCCCTAGGTTTATTTTCTTGTCCAAGTTAGGGTTTTTCAATCAATCTTGTGCAGTCGAATAGGTAGAATCTGTTCTGTGTCATTGGGCATTGCAACATTCTAGGTCATTTTCGTCTTCCCAAGG
>PGTU02009265.1:0-14673 GCA_002896215.2 Cicer echinospermum
GCTTACAGAAGTACTTAAACAACCACAATATGCACCACTTCCAATTGAAAAAAACAAAATTTCATAGTCATATTATGCAGCTGTCAAATGATTCTGTGATCGAATGCCATTAGACAAATTGCTCAATATTGAAAGAGACATTCTTAGTACTATAAAACCAGAATTACTACAATCACTAAAAGGTGGACTAACTAGCGAAAGAAAGATAGAAACCGGATGCATTCTTAAAAGAAAAAGCGCTAACGAATTAGGATGGCGGGCTGCTTAATTATTCTATTGAGTTGCCTACCCTCAGGTCATTCGCTGCCTAAGCCCTACAGTGTTTTAGGAGATTTATTTGAACAAGCCTTCTAAGGCGAAGAAGAATCATCGAACTAATGGACTTACCGCTCGCTCCAGCCAACAAGCAGTTAGCCTTCTTTTCCAAGGAAGAAAAATTGGATGACTGGACATCAGCAATAACAGGGAGCCGAGCTTTCACAAAACATACATCTCATTTTAGGGGTACTAAATCAACGTGTCAATATCCCTACCCGGATCTTGGATTAATGTCATATTCTTTTCTGGGTCCGGTGAAATATATGTCTTCACCCGTATTTAAGTTATTGTTTGCTGCTTGGGCACTTAGGTCAAGGAGCTTTTCTGAAAAAAAAAGCAAAAACGCATCTTGTGTCGGGTTTAAGGGCTTAGTGGAACAATTTCTCATTTGTAGTCTAGGGCTTTGCTTGCATTGGGCTTCGATATAGCTTGCTTTCCTGGTTTTGGATTAAACCTCTGCTCTCCTAATTCAGTCATATAGGCTTAGAATTTTGCCCAGAAAGATACCTTCTTAGCATCCAATTGCTCGACTCGATGGGTACTTCTAGTGGTTTGCCGAGAAGCTCTTGTATTTCTTTAAGAGTGAGTGGTTAGTGGCATAGACGCCTCTTAACTCTAAACTCGAATATTCAAGAGACTAAAAAGATCGGGAATGCACATCTAAAAGGAGAGGAACTTAACTCGCAAAAATATAAAAAGATAAACGATAGACAGAAAGAGAAGGAATAGCGGGGCAAGCGATTCCAATGCTTAACGAATGGACCAATCCAAGACTTGGAATGCTACCAGAATCGGACAGCAGCTCTTACCTTACTAGCACGATACCGAAATGGCCTTGACCGGTGTGGCTAAGCCAAATACATAATCACCATAAATTAGTGACGAGGGCTCTCTGCGGCTAAGAATAGAAGGTGGTGTACTAGTTCTCAGTAAGTTTGGAAGAATCCCATGAAATGTTCATCCAAAAGGGATTTTAGTTAGTGAAAAAAGACCTTCTTTTTCTTGTTACCTCCTCCCGCCAGCCATGCACTTAAATAAATAAATATCATAGGAGTAGTAGCGCTAAAGCGAAGCATCAAAGCAGAAGGAGCTTGACACCATTGAATCAAGTGTTGAAAGACTACGTATTGAAATGAATCCCCAGATGATAGGGGCCGGGGACTGAACGATGTTAGCGCAAGGGCTGAAATTAAAAGGCAGGTAGCATTCGATAAGCAGGCAGGTTTGGGAAACTAGCACCAGGTACTAGGTCGATGGCATGCGGAATACTCCTCATCGGTGGTAAACCATGGAAGAGCATCACCAACCAGCTCCTTCCAATATTTTTATAGTATCTGAATGAAGAAGAATGTCGAGAGAATAGTTCAATGCCAGCGAATAGCGTAGGAAGTAACCAAGTTTGAATGGTGGAAAGCCAGCAAGGGAAAAAGCATTAGTTCAGCGAAGCTATTCTTTACCCCTTAAGCGTCAGATAAAAGTACTTTCAGGCAAGGTCGGCTAGCGAACCCCGCTACTCCTTTGTCTTTTAGGAAGGGAAGTCTGAGTAAAAGTCATTGTGAATCCTCAGTTTGAAGGCGATTCACCTTCACCCAGCATCTTTGAATTAGTCTTCTTATTTATCATCTGCCTGCGGCTCTGGCCGGCCCATCTTCCTCCATGTCCTCATCCGAGGTTCAAGCAATTGGTCATCATTCCTGCCGGCTGGCCGAGGTCGAGTTCCTCCTTATTGATAATCTATATGGCTTTCTTCGTCTCTATTATTTATTTTTCAATAGCCAAAAACTGGACTTTCAGGTCTGCGAGAGGTCAATGTACTAGAGCTCAATGCCCAAATAGGGGCTTTTCTTTTCTCTTGCATGCGCCTTCCTTCCTCATTCATTCAAATCAAAGGAAGCTTCATCGGGAAGGATAGGGATGGCGCATTGGCTTGGTTGGCGGCTTGGCTTCGCTATCGCTCATGACTTGGTATAGAGTCCGTGTAGTCGGTGAGTACGAGTACAGCCTATGAAACAGGCTTTGAGTTCCATTACATTGCAAAAAATAATTCCCGCCACTCTCCCTTCCAGTGAACCCCACGTGTCTGCCTCCGGCTTCGAAGCAGTGGGAAGAAAAGGACTCGGCTTAACTTCACTTGGGTTCGGTTTACCTTGTTACTATTGGAAATGATTGAAGTCGCTCTTCTTCCTCTTTGCGTTAGCGACTCTGAGCTCATAGGAGCTGGGAATTTGCTTGGTTAGCTGAGAAGGGATAGAGTTGAAAGATCGGATTTAATTAGCTTCTGCCTGTCCTTTCCTGACTCTGTCGATGGTATGCCTGAGATGGCAGTCTTTCTCCTTGCTTGTACTCGAGATTGCCTTTTTGTTCGAGAATCGATATCTTCCTATTGCCCTTTGATAAAGGAACGAAGGAATTCCGTCTGTTGTCACAAGAATTGTTCAAGTTGAATGCGAATAATCGATTGAATCCGATCTTTGAAGACTTGAAGGACTAGTGTCCAATCCCGGCCGATGCAGAGTAGTCCCTTTTGGGCGGCACTTCCTCGTAGGGAACTACCAATTGTCCTTCTTTCTTGTGGTGGAACCTGGGATTCACCCTCCTAGAAGTTATTCTCGCCAAAACAAAAAAAGACATCTTGAATTTCCCACAAGAGTCAAACTATAATTGTATCCGACTCATATGGCGGCGGGGCTGCGTTCCCCTCTCTTTCTGCTGTATGGGGAAATGCATCGGTCGCTATGTCCCTGGACCTCCTGGCTTCCCTGTCACGTCCGAACGTAATCAGAGAAGACCTGCCCAAGCACCACCTTGTGATCATAAAGAAAGAATATCCAATACAATCACAGGAAAGAGTACCCGAAAAAAACCGTAACGTATCTGGGTCGTACGCCCGGAACAGTCGTACAAATTCGGCGATTCAAAAAGGAGTATATCCCTCTCCCTTAGTGTCTTTCCACTTCCCTCGTTCAGGAAAAAACCCTTCGCCTAATTCTTTTGAGTCCCGGCCTGGTTTTTCCCCCACTAACCAATTACGTTACGACCACTGAACAAACTTGGTTGACGAACATGGTTTATGCGCCGCTAATGTAGCGGCTTGTCGAGCATTTGACAAACCTCACACCATCCATCTCAAAATAGGACTTGTCCCGCGGACACACGAGCAATCCAACCCGTAGGATTTCCTTTTCCTCTTCCCATTCTTACTTCTGTAGGTTTCCCGGTAATAGGGATATCTGCGAAAAACTCTTACCCATATCTTACCATTTTTTCGGAATTGTCCGCTCATAGCACGATGGAAGTGTCCGATTATAGCCCGACGCGCTGCTTCAATGGCTCGATATGAAAGACGACCAGCTCTACAACTTTTTAGTGCCATATCTTCCAAAAACCTAGTTTTGTTCCGTCTGGTTTGCAACCCCTACTACATCTGCCTTTACGATATTTACTAAATTTCGTACGTTTCGGATATAGCACGTCCCTTTTTTTTTACTATATGAAATCCACACTTTGACACCTGAGATTCCGTAACGAGTAGATACTTCCGCAGAAGCATAATCGATTTTCTGGTTAAATACATTACGAGATGTTTTTCCATACTTTCCGCATTCAGTTCTAGCTATTTTCTGCGCCTTCTGATCGACCTGAACAACATATACGGATCCCCTCAACCCCTTTTTCATTACTAATTGAATATCCTTCACTATTCTACTAAAAATGGAACGAAATGATCTTGTTTTCTTTCTCAGTTGAAAAGAGATGTCTTGAGCAATCGGAGAAGCACTTTGATAAACAGATTTTGATCTTGACCGACTCAATTAAGGTATTAGTGTTTGTTCTATTAGACAACAAAGATCGCATTTTTTTAACTTCGTTCAAATAAGAGTTGTACCCGTACGGAATTTTTCTGTTTCTCAGTATGATCTCTATCATCATCTCTATTCCCTTTATCCACTCTCCTATCCTACCTAGGTCTATTAATTTCTCTATCAATTCCATTACCTATCCTTACCCATGAGGTTCCAACATTTGATCCTTAATTGACCTAGGAGTGGTTCCCGGGGCATCCTCAAAAAAAAGGTTCTTAAAAAATCCCAACTCTATCCCTTGGAAAGAAAAAGGTAGCACCGAAGAAAGGAAAGAGCGAGATGATGGTTTTTGTTGTTCCCGCGAAGCGAAGATCATTCGCCAAGCGAATGAAGTGGGTCAACCTCTTTTTGGCTTCGGCCAAACACTTTTTCTCGCTGGTCGAGCTTTCTACAAAAAAAAGCGATGCGAGAACGTATTCTCTTATCTAAGCTTCTTCCCTGCGCATTCGCTCCCCCCATCGTAGATGGTTCAGCCACGCCCGGTGCCACGAAATGATTGAGAACTACGACGGGGTCGAAATGCATTTGGTTCTTTCTACAAAAAAAGTATTGCATGACCGAATAATTCAAGGAGGGGCGCACTGCAGGGAGGGTTCTTTTAAATAGATGACTCGTCGGGCCGTCGGAGCGGGACTTCTTGGGGAAAAATAACTTAAAAAACTTCGTTTTTCTGAAGGAGTCGTAATTTTCTATAAGGAACGCTATGTCATTTACAGCCCCGGCGTATTTCGGATGCTTGAAGGCCCCGCTGACCCGAAGTGATTTAGAAAGATTCTTCTTTATCGATGGTGATCGGTCATGGTATCCATAGCGTTGCTTCTTTTTCGGCCAAATCCGAATTTCGTTTTGCTTCTCCCCGGTCGTCGAGCCTGATCGACTCGACTCTTTTCCCTGCCCTCCGGCCTCTCACTTCGTTTCGTTCTTCTTCTTTATTGTTGCTGGAATGAAGACACCCGATCGGCCCGACTTTCCCAAATGCCCACCACCGGCCCTTCTCCTTTCCGGGTCTGGATTTTTTTCGCGTCGTTTCAGTCGTCGTGGTCGACGGGGAAGAAAGAAATGAATGAATGTTCTTTTGGGAAAATGTATAAGAATACACCTACCGAGACGAAAGCCAAAGGTTAGTCTCGCAGGTGACGTATCGAACCGAAATAAGATCTCAGATTGACATCTTGATAAACTAATTTACCATAATAATAAATAGAGTCAATGGTGACTCCGCCGTGGGAATAGCCGCTTCTTTCTTGCTTGATAGAGGGGCTTCCATTCACCAACGCTGACTAAAAGTGCTCTCCGAACCGTGCTGGATAGTCACCCATCACACGGCTCTCAAACCCAACCTGTGGTGAATCCCGAGAGACTAAGTCAAAGCGCTTGATCCTTTGCCCCATACTTTGAGATGCTTCTCCCCGCCGATCAAGCAGCGACGCTGCTCGTGATAGGCTTAGCTTTAAGCCGCTATCGTTCGGTTCGAATAAGTCAAGTCCCCTTCCCCTCGGTCGGTTCGCTCAGGTGGTCTTCCCTTATCTTCTCTAACGTTCAGAGTTGTTCTGATTAAAAAAAAGGAGCACCGGCCGAGCGCCCTGAATGAATAAGAAATGGACAGCAAAGGGAATCAATGATTCTTATTCAACCGAGTTGAAGTTAGCAACATGTCGATTACACACCGGAGGTTTGGTAAGAACTGAGGGACAATGCCCCCCTAACCTAAGTGGGCCTACCTGCGAAACAACTGGTACTGGATCGGGGTGGGGGGTTGGTTTCGTGCAAGGCCTTCGCAGCAGGAAGAGGCTGTTGTCATTTGAAGGGAAAGGCCCTTTGTATAGGGTTCCCTGCGCACCCTGATTCAACATTTCTATGTTCTTACTCAAGCCTAAACTTATTGAAAACTAAAGCGCTAACGCTATAATAATTATAAAAAAAGCAACCTTTCGCCTTATAAAACAAAACAAGTTTACTTACTATAAAAAAAAGAAGAAAGCGGAAACAAGCACCTTCTTTCTCAAAGTCAACTTTCTCGCTTCTTGCTTTAGAAAGATTGCAGCGTTAGCGCTTCTTGACTAAGAACATCATAGAAAGTCAAGGCTCCTCTCCTTTTCTACGAATCTACAACTCTCTTTACTGAGCGAGACTCCATCCATATCCCTACTAGTGGTTATATTTAAAATTTTCAATTTTATCATTTGTTTGACAGCCTAAACTAGGCTCCATTTTAGATAGGTTTTCGGTCTAAATAAAAAAAAATGGGTCAGGTCAGGGCGCGTCGGAACGGTCGGTGGCTGCTTAGTCTCATCCGAGAGTCTAATCTCTTTTTACTTATTTATTTTAAATTAATAAAATAAATAAGGGGTCGATTTAGGCTCCTTCCCTTCAAACTGCATAGCTGCGCTAGCAGGTACTATGAGCCCTCTGTCCCACGCATCTAACCAGCTCGCGTGGTTCACCGGTTCCACCGAAAAAACTCTCATTTGTTGAAGCGGAGCATAGTGCGCTTTAGGCGCCGAGCGAGAAAGGTCTCTTTCTTCTTTCGTTTCGGTTTATTCACTGATCTGAAACTTAGCACTTGTTTTATTATTGATTCAAGGGGGGGCGGCGTTCTTGAATGAAGTCTATCCGAACCGAATTAGCACTTCTCAGATCAGGCTAGGCCTCTCCAGCTCCGCTGGGCGCCGGGCCCTGGATGCGCTAGCGATCGGCACATAGGGGTGGTTGCCCGGGTTTCTCGGCCTGGTATCCTGCACCTCGCGTTCATGATATCTACATTCAACTGTGCCCCGGAGACACGGTCGAAGCACGCCCGCCCAGTGTGCTTCTTTCACGACATGCTCTGGTCCCGGGTCTCTTCCAGTGGTCTTCTAGCGTTAGAAGAAGTCGTGTCCGTCCCGGACATCTGCTACGTCCTCCAAGCTTTTTTATTCAACATATATAGGACAAACTGAAGGAAAAGACTGACCCATTCGGTGACTTTCGCGGTCGCCCTCACTGAACCGACTTGAATCTGAACTACGATTCAGATCGAGTCTTACCGAAATCGGATTTCCTTTTCGTGCCATATGCGCTTAGACTTTCTTTACTTTTTCCCTCCGCTACGGACAGAAAGAGAGTCCGGAGTCTTGACGAATTAATTCTATCGAGTTGTGGTTGTTGACCAACAAATTATGCATGGGAGAAAGATTCACAAACGAAACTGGAGACAACGAATTTATCAGGAGCCAACTACCTGCTCTAATAGAATTCCATAAACACAACGCGAAGAGACTTTACTGAATGACTTGATCGATCGTACTGTACTAGAAAGACCATAATCCTTTCATACGCTATTTTTGATCCAATCTCGCACTTGGTCTGATCCTCTTTCTGGATGTTCCCTCACAGACCCATTATGTAACCTGATCTTATTACGACGTATCTTTCTTGTCTTGATTGAATACATCATTGATTGAAACAATCATGCAAGAGGTCTGCTACGTCAATTGCGTGCGTAACGAGTTAGAACGGCGGCACCATGTGAGATTCTCATCCCGACTCGTTCGATTAATGGTGTTGCTGTCAGCCCTGTTCCTAGAGATCCGGGATGGAGGGACGCAAGATAGAGCAAGAGGTTTTCGCCCTTTTGAATAGGCAACTTTTACACACGGGAACTTACGAATAATGATTCCCTTTTCTCCATAGGGCCGAAGCTTTACTAAGAAGGGCTTTTTTTTAGAGAGAGCGTAAGGGGCGATCTATATTGCTTGCCACAGCTCTATTCCCGACTCTAAATCCATAAAGGACTTTACTTTAAGAGAGGATGAACATTCCCGTTCTATAGGTGGCACTGCCCCTATTAGAGAAGGGTGAGGGCCTACTGATTCTCTGCTAGCACTGTTAATTACCTTAGACCTACGCAGCAGGAACGATATGGAGCACCTACTCTACTGGTCGTCTGCTCTCTCGAGGTCGTCCTTCTCTAGGTACAAAAAGGACATTACGGATATCTCAAAAATTCGATGTACTTCTTTAAGTGTGGGACACATCTCATGTTTGCCGAATCGAAAAACTATCGCCTTTGCATCCTCACTGCGGCTATGATCAGATCCCAGTGTTGGTTCACTTTGGACTTTATCCTCCACCAAATCTTCTGATCTCCTGTTCTCAATTATGTTAAGCAGCTCCTGATCGCAGCAATCATGCCTTCGAAGGTACGCTTTTTTATAGGGGGGCCTTGCCTCTTGAATGAGCTTGTTCAACAATGTGCGCTCCTTCTTCCTATTAAGTATAAGGAAGGGCGAGTACCCCTTGAAGGACCTTTTGTAAAGGACATCTCCCAAGATCACAAATCGTCGGGCAAGTTATCCTCCAGGCTCTCCTCTGACCACGAGTGGCGTACTCTGATATGAACCCGTCCTTGAGGTAATTGTAGAAATCATAATACCAAGGTTCCCATCGTCCTCGTAATCTTGACTGGTGATAGTTCATCATGTTCCAACTCTCGATAGTCTTCATCCAAGAAGATTAATGAGTCCCGTTCGACGGAAGGCTCTCTGTGGCTGGGATGTCCAATCTCTCGATGACAAGCGACTCTGTGCTTCGGTGTACTAGCATGTGTACTAGAGCGGCTGAGTATTTATTCCATTCCATAAGGGCTAGCGAGTCAGCCAAGCGATTGTAGATTCTCGGAACATGGGTGAAGGTGATCTCCCTAAAGCGCTTGATCAGGTCAATGGCAAGTTCTTGGTACGATATGAGTTGGGGGCTCTTTGTATAGGTTGGGTTTGCTGGGCTTTGATGCTTACCTTATTATTATGAAAAGGGGAAGGTTTGATAAAGGAGCTTTTAAGCCCTTTTGCTGGATTGTTGGTCTGCAGCCCCGCCCTATAGAATGAATCAAATAAGGAGAGGCGACCGAGCCACTCTTATACTACTCCTTACCTCACCCCCTTCTCACTCACTTTAAGGGCGAAGTCGCTGAAGCGAGTCGAGTCTAAAGGCCAAAGAGTTATCTTTGAACGTTACTACGCATCCTTATTAATTCATAGGTATATAGTGTAAGGTAGGTTTGTTTGGGTATAGCAGGACTTGAACCTGCGACCATTAGGTTAAAAGCCCAATGCTCTACCAACTGAGCTATACACCCCAAATATATAAATATAGTCGTAAATAAAGATTGGTGCAGAAAAGAGGGCGGCCCCTCTTCTCCTCATCATATTAAAGGGGCTCTGTATGAGGCTCGTACAGCGGAGCAAGCGAAGAATAAGGGCGCGCGTTAGCACTCCTGCAAGAAAACGGCCTTACTCAACAAGCGCACCTTTATTAGTAAGTTGTTTACACTCATTGAAGATTCTATCTACAAAAGAAGGTCAACGGGGGATACTCAAGTTGCTCTCACTGACACCATCTACGAGAAGGTGAGGTCGTCTTTATTTCCAGCCGCCATACGGTTCGCCTTAAAGCCGGAGAAAGGGAGGAGCAGTTATCTATGTAATTACGGTCTTTGTTGGCCGTTGTTCCGGTCGAGCACTCTCTTTTCTTTGCTTTGTTCAATAGAGTCTTACCAAACAAGACTGACTTCTGACCAACCCGCGAAGGGTTGTGAAGTTGGACCAGGTACGAAGAATGAATCTATATCTGTGTACGGTACGGAAGTTGCTGGCCGGCGGCCGCTCAACTGTTCGAGCGCAATACAGTGGTGGTTGGTTCCGATTCGACAAGGGTAGAATGCCTGGTCGAAGGTCCTGTACAGTAGGTAGCAGGCGTGTTCGTTTTGGCTCCCGAGCGAGAACGATAAATAGGCGCTGCACCATTCTTGCTGCTATGTACGTGAACCTTGACTTGAGAGATTCATCCAATGGAACCCACACTCAAAGAGGAGACCACAAGCTCGGGGCTCGACGAAACAGAAAATATCAGCATTAAGAAACTTCTTGGGGTTAGCAGTGAAAGAAAGAGCCCGGCATTCATTCATATTCATAGCTTAGTCTACTAAAAATAAAAGAGGGACCAGCCTCATCGTGGTAATTATCGGACATCTCTGATCGTTCACCTCTAATGTGACACGTTCCCTCCCAGTTATATGATCAACGGGATCAGTCGGCTAGAGAGCGGGGCTATTCTTCTTCCGGGGAGGCTAAGTCGTCCCCTCTACTGATCGAACCCTCAGTTCGGGGGTCTTCGTCAACATGTTATGAGGCTCCAGTCTTCGGCGGGTCACCATTACTTGACTTAGAAAGGCGAACATCTAGGCAAGGGAAAGCGCTGTGCGCCTGGTGCAAATGGCTTTTTTTTTCATGATATACCAATAAGAATGGAGGACCCTACCTACGTACATGATTGATAGAAGAACTACTTAGGGGTCGGTCAACTTGATGCGGGAGAGGCATGAGTGCAGTTCGATCTTGTGGTGTATTCGTTTGTAGTGAGTAGGCCTCTTTCTCGTTGATCAGTTCGCCTCCGCTCTATTGAAAGGTCTCCATTCCTACGGCGGTTTTGTCAACGAACGCGTCTCGGGCCGGGTTGACTAACCTAACCCTTAATTAAGGGGGCCTTGCGGTGCTCTGCTTTAGTGTGATTGACGAAGGCTAGGCTAGTAATACCCAAAAGAAATGAAAAGAGATCGGGGTCGATAGTTGGCAAGGAACTTGATCCCCCAAAACAAAAAAGGGGCAGCTGCGTCGAACTCTAATTCTGGAAATCAAATAAGTCGGGGCCCTTTTACCTTACCAAGTCTACCGGATCTAAATTTGCGGATCAGGTTCAAATAGATACGGGAAAGGCTTTCTCCCTAAGTGGAATCGGTGGAATGCCCTGCTTCCGGCTAAGTATACAGAGTTGGGTCTACCGTTCGTTTCAACCGTTACCTCTATTCTATTCCGATTTTTCTTTTCTCCTTTGCTTCCTTGTCTCGTCTATCCTTCTCTGCCTTCAGCCTGTCTTGGAGCTCTATCCCGTCCTTCCTTTGGCTTGCCCTGAGGATTGACTCTCCAAAGTAGATTTGATCACTGCGAGTTCGGTTCAAGTCTTCATCGATCGGGTTGATCTTTGAGGGGATGAAAGGTGGGTGAGTCATGGCTGTGGACAGAGAGAAATCAAGCGGTAGTCTTCCGGATTTATAGTAAGTGTCTTCTTTCCTTCTCTTCTAGTAAAGGCGCGCCGTCAGGTCTCTCTTCTTGGGATATCTTGATCACCAGAAAGGATAGAGATCTTAAGTAGACATGCTTTAGGCATCGATCATCTTCCTAACTACATGGTACTCCCCCTCCACGGAGGGTGGAAAAAAATGAGGAAGTGTCCCTTAGAGAAAGAGAGTCTGCTCTCTCATGTCTGATTGCATCGTAGAGCGTCTGCACCAATTGCTTGGTTGCAGTAGCAGCCCCCTTTCTCCTCTTTCATATGAAAAATAAGAAATTATATTAATATAGTAAGTGTAGAGCAACTTCAATCTTTATTCGCTAAAAAAAGAGAAGCTGGGTTCCGATAAGAGTAGTTTCATCTGGATTGGGTTAGTGTTAAGTGTACCTATGCTTCTTTCGATCTGCTTCTAGTTATGAATTAGACTCGTCTTCAAGTTCAAGTTAATATCATAGATAAAGATCAGAAGTGAAGAAAGACAGAACGAATCTCTTATCGCCATCTTTATCTTTCTAGCAGTGCTCTCATTATCTTTAAATAATAATATAATAAAAATTATTTTATTATATTATTATGCTCTTTGCTATCATAACCACTTCTACATTAAACTTGCAACCTTAATCCTAAGAAGACGGGGTAGGACTGGAGTCTGAGGGATCTCTTTCGAATGTGGTGTGCCCTTGGCCGGGGCCATTATACCAAAATAAGATAGAAAGTGGCTAGCTCTACGAAGTTCCATCTACAGAGCAGTGGAGAAGGTCGCGGGCCTCATCCAAGTCCCTATCGGAGGTTCCATAAGGTACATTAACTTTCTTTGTTGGGAGGTGTAGACGCTTAAGCTGGGAACGGCAGTAAGGTCCCTATTGAGATTTTTAACTTCTTGCTTGCTTGTAAGGCTGTGGCAATAGGAGGTTGGAGCGATGCATGATGGCGGGAAAAGACGTAGCGCTTTTAGAGACATCGGGATTACACCCTTTTTTATATCCCTGTCACAGAGTTTGGCCAGAAAAAAGGTCACGCTTTGGCCTATCATGAGATAATGAGTTTATGCACGTGGTGGAGCGGGCAGTCTTATGCCCTGGTAATCAAAGAAATGAGTAAAACGGCCCAAATAGCCAAATCGGTAAAAATGGCAGAAGAGGCTTTTTATAAGTCCATTATGACGGTTCAGGAGGCTAGAACCGTTGACCTTGAGGATGAAGCATTGCGCTGCTTAAGGAAGAGTTCGCTTTTCTTTTGCCGTAGGAGTTGCCGGCAGTCTACCCTCGGAGACGGGTAGATCATCAGTCTGACTACTAATCAGGCCAGCGGAAAGCAAGGCCCTTTCTCACCTGCAGCAAATGAGGAGGGAGGTTTTAAGTGACTTGACGAAGGATTGGAACTAGGCCAATGCCACATCTATTGCAGCAAAGAAAGAGGAAAGGGCGAAGCGCTAGTTTGAATTGAAGTAGAGGAGATGCCATACGGTAGGAGGCAATAATTAAGCCGGAATGGAGCCTTGTTTATTAGGCTAGATCGATGTGATGTATATTTCTTGGCTCTAATCCTCGGGCACCATATGGGCATATCCTCTTTATAAAGAAGGTTTGAATTAGCACACTGAAAATGGCTTTGTGTAATCTGGCAACTGCGTATTTTGAGAAAGAGTCTTTACTATGGATGGGGATATTCATAGAATCTTCCTCCTATTTTTTTGCATAGGATAGAAAGATGAAAGATAAAACAAGTAAATGAAAGGCAAGTCACGGGATCAGAGGATTAGACGATGTACCATAATAGTGCAGCAAGGAGGAGAGACTAAGCAATCAAAGGGATGCAAAGCAAGTCAAGCTGTTCGGTACGAAAGCCCTGACAGCAAGCATTCTCGATTGAAGCATGAAAGATACTTTTTTCGGGTTGAAATAAGAATAAAAAAAGAAATAAGTAGTGCTTTACTTAAAGTATGGATTAAAGCGGTTTTCTTGCTAATGAGATGAGGGAAGAGCTGCTTTCGGTCTCGGTCCAAGGCATTCTCTCAAGTAGCAAACAAAGGCAAGACGGAAAAGCAGGTGTTGTCGGCCTTTCCGCTGCTATTGGTTTACCGCCTACAGGATTCGCGCTCTCCAAGCAAGCATTAAGATCAGGCATGTAGGAAGTAGGGTAAAAGTAAGCATGAAGCTTTGACATTAGGTTTGTCTTCCTCTACCTTCTCTTGCTATTGGAGTTGAAGAGAAGGCCAAGAAAGAAGTGATTAAGAGCACTTTCGAAGTCAGTATCCGCTTTGCTTATTGTCAATATCATATCCAGATCCACCTTAGTCAGAGTTGCATTCAAACTAATACGGAATACCGGTGTTACAACCTATTCTCCGAATAGTTACCTTAGGTTAGACGGCTTTCTTGGACGGCAGCAAGTGAGGTGTAGCGTTAGGTGACCCGGAAGCCACGCGCGGCGCCCCTCTCTCCTCATCATATTAAAAGGCGCAGGTGTGGATGAGTCTCCTTGAAAAGAGGAGCTCTAAAACCCCCTGTTAGCTCACTTGGTCGTGTTCCTGTCGAGACAGCTCCCAACCAGGACCAGGAAGGTTACATAAATTCTTGAAATGAACCTTACCCTGTTTGACAAGTTGTTCCGACTTAAGGCCATAAGTGGCAGAAGATCCTGGAAGGTCTTCCACTACTTAATATGGGTTCTTAATCGAGTCATCTTGGTAGTGACCGTGGTCTCAACAAAGAGCTCTGTGTCGGAGGCGCACTGTTGCTAAGGACGGTGATCAGGCCTGTCCGGAAATCTGGTTTCTTGTTCACTGCGCTTTACTTAAATGTGCTGTGTCATTGCAGCAAGCTTATGCCCCGGAAACAGGCCTCTTGCCTTTTCCTGTCTCGTTGACGAGTCGGGGTATCCTAGGATTATCCCGTCTTTCCATCGTAGTAAAGTCGGAAAGATGAGACGTCCGACCTTACTAGTGAAACTCTACTTATCATTCTTCACTCTTGCAAGGCTATACCCTTAGCCAAGAGATGACTAATAAACTAGTAGAATCAATAGTGACTCCGACGGACTCTGATCAGATGGTAGATGTCGTTAATGACATAACTGCTCGACTGGGAGAGTCTAATTCGTACCTATGTACCTCGGATTGGCTCCATCCCCATGTGTCAGGGGATCACATGGAGTCCGTCTTGAAGGCAGTCCTTCTCGAGGGAGGAAGTCTGTCCTGATAGGGCCTTTAAGAGATAGGGACTGCCGCGTGTAAGAAAGAGTTCACTCAGTGAATCAGTGGATCACACACTGTTGGAGACAGGGACACGCCTTACTATTTGAAATAAATAAGGTATAAAAAGGTGTTGGAAGGGTTAAAGGTCTGGGACAAACGGTACGTTTAGGATGGGATCTCCAAAGCCAC
>PGTU02009267.1:0-10056 GCA_002896215.2 Cicer echinospermum
AGGATAGGCTTTGTGACTCCTGTGAGAAAAGTAAGCTAGTTAAAACTTCTTTTCCCCCAATAGATATGGTCAAAACCAGTAGGGTTTTGCAGTTAATACATATGGACCTTTTTGGTCCTTCTCAAGTAAAGAGCTTTGGAGGAAACCTGTACGGATACGTGTTGGTAGATGATTACTCTAGGTTTACTTGGACATATTTTCTGACTCACAAGAGTGAGGCATTCTCAACTTTTAAGAAATTTGCTACTATGGTTCAAAATGAGAATAACAAGAAAATTATATCCATAAAAAGTGATCATGGAGGTGAATTCCAAAATGATTCCTTTCAAACCTACTGTGAACAAAATGGAATACAACACATATACTCAGCCCCTAGAACTCCACAGCAAAATGGAGTTGTAGAAAGGAAGAATAGGTCTTTAGAGGAATTAGCTAGGACTATGATTAAAGACTCAAACCTTCTTAAGTATTTTTGGGCAGATGCAATTAGTACAGCCACACATGTTGTCAATAGAGTTCTCATTAGGCCCCTGTCTAGAAAAACTCCCTATGAGTTGTACAAGGGTAGAAAACCAAACATTTCCTACTTTAGAGTCTTTGGTTGTAAGTGCTTTGTTCTAAACAATGGCAAAGAACATCTAGGAAAGTTTGACCCTAAGACAGATGAAGGTATTTTTCTAGGATACTCTCAAACCAGTAAGGCCTATAGAATCTACAACAAAAGAACAAAAACCATAGAAGAGTCAGTTCATGTAAAGTTTGATGAATTATTTGCAGAAAACTTGAACAACACTCCTCCTATGGTTGATGACTCTTTGGATGAAGTTGTAGAATCTGAACAATTAGAACCAACTGAAACTGTACCTCCAACTTGTACTAACTGTATAGAACCAATAAGGACTGATGATTTAGCTAGGGAATGGAAGTTCAATAAGAACCACCCCATAGATAACATTATAGGGGATATCTCTAAAGGAGTTGCAACTAGGAAGAACCTTAGACAGTTCTGCAATTTACAGCCTTGTATCCAGATTGAACCCATAAAACATTAAGGAAGCTTATTAGAGTAGTGAGATGAACTTGCTATGGAAGAGGAGTTAAACTAGTTGAGAAAACAAGGTGTGAGCCTAGTTCCTAAACCAGAAGGTTAAGACATCATATGAACAAGATGGTGGTTTTAGGAACAAACTAGATGAAAATGAGTCATAACTAGGAACAAAACTAGGCTAGTAGCTAAGGGTACAATCAAGAGGAAGGAATAGAATTTGATGAAACCTATGCCTGTAGCTAGGTTAGAAGCCATTAGAATCCTACTTGCTTATGCCTGTATCATGGACTTTAACTTTATCAAATTGGATTGAAAACTGTCTTTCCTCAATGTGATCTCCAGAGGACGTTTTGTATAAGCCAAACACCTGGTTTGAAAACCTAATTTTCCTAATCATGTCTACAAGCTATCAAGAAAGCCTCTAATGGTGTTGAAACAAGCTCCAAGAGCTTGGTATAGAAGTCAGCATTTCTCATCAACAAAATTTTTTAAGAGGAAATGTTGACAAGACACTTTTCATAAGACAAATGGAAATGACCTTGTTGGTCCAAGTCTTATGTGATGACATAATCTTTGGATCTACAAACAATAAAGTTGTGCAAAGATTTTGAAAACTTAATGAAGGTAAATTGAAAATGTCAATGATGGGTGGAACTATCTTACTTCTTAGGATTTCAAAATTAACCAAAGCAACAAGGCATTTTAATTAGTCAACTTAATATCGTAAAGATTTGATAAAGAAATTCAAGTTTGATAACTTTTAAGTCATGATACATCCCATGAGTAAGGAAATCACTTAGATAGAGATGAGAAAGGTAACCTGTAGATGTACAAGTGTTTGGGGAATGATAGGATCCTTGCTATATCTTACAGCAAGCAGGCTGACATCATGTTCAGGTGTCTGCATGTGTGCAAGATACCAATCCATCCAAAAGAGTCTCACCTTAGTGCAGTAAAGAGGATATTCAGATATCTAGTTGGGACTAAGAGTCTAGGCTTGTGGTATCCTAAGGGATCAACCTGCACTTTAGTTGGATATTCAGATTCAGATTTTGCCGGATGCAAACTAGATAGGAAAAGTACTTCTGGTACTTGTCACTTACTAGGAAACTCCCTTGTGTCTTGGTTTAGCAAGAAACAAACCAATATTGCACTATCAACAGCTGAAGCTGAATACATTGCAGCTGGAAGCTGCTGTGCACAGAACCTTTGGATGAAACAACACCTATCTGATTTTGCTGTTGATTTAGGGACTGTACCTATCTTGTGCGATAACACAAGTGCAATAAGCATTACTAAGAATCCAGTGATGCATTATAGAACCAAGCACATAGAGATAAGGCATCACTTTATAAGGGACCAATTTCAAAATGGAATCATTAAGTTTGAATATGTCAATACAGCTGATCAGCTGGCTGACATCTTTACCAAAGCTTTGCCCAAAGAAAGCTTCCTTCATATTAGGATGAAACTAGGGATCATAGATCCTAGTGAGATCTGATCTTTGTGCCAAATCGATTGTAACATCAATTATCCTGTGAATAAACTGGAAATCAGTTTTATGAATTCGATTGGACAAACAATTTCGTATGCACAGTGCCTATTTTGTCAAAATAGAAAACACGGTAATCGATTGGTTAATCGATTTGTTGATCACATGAAGCTTCTGGTGCTTGAACTCTTCCCGTTCTAATCGATTAGGTAATCGATTGCCAGCTTGCTATGTAGTTTAAAGAATCGATTGCAAAATCGATTGTGTTTGCCCCAGACTTCAAAATTGGGAATGTTTTCTAGACTCTAGCCCGAGCGTCGACTTGGAAATCGACTAGTTCAATATTTCAAATTCTCCACTTTAAAGAAATAGATTTGGACATCGATTGGGTAAATAAATGAAATCGATTTGGGAATCGCTTCACGTTATAACTGTTGTGAATTACTTATAACTAGCCGTTAATGCAATACTACTAAATCGATTGTGCTTCCTAGCAACGGTAAAAATCGATTCGACATCAATTGTCGCGGTTTGAAGGGTTAAAAAGACAATCCAATCGATTTCTCTCACTTCTTCTTTTCAGATTTTCTCTAATCTCCTCTGCTATTTCTAGTACTCTTGTTTTTCCAACCATCCTTATATATCTCTCATTTCAAACATAAACCTCATACTACCAATGGCTCGTGGTTAAACAACCAAACCAGAACTCTCATCACCCATCTTCCTTCTGCTAGTGGCGCGAACCCCTTCTCCCCACCAACAATTTCAAACGGTTCCAATTTCTACTCACAAATACTTGCAAAAACAAAGGCAAAGCTGCTGCTTGTTGATCAAAGGAAAATCAAAGAACAAAGGAGCTCCCTACTGAGAAGCTCATGGCTATGCTATGAAGGTGTTACTCAGAAAAAGAAAGAACGGTTCCTCTCCTCCTCCAAAGAAAGCTCCTTCGTCCAAAGATAAAGCTGCAAAATCTGTTATCCCACCTGATTTTCTAAAAAGAAAAATCCATGAGGCTAGAACTCTGGATTTCTCCTATTTTGATTCAGATGGATTCACTTCCCAAGACCATTTGAGGTTTCATGGTCTTGAAAACTTTCTCTCCTCCTCCCTTGACACTTATCCTAAGTTAATAAGAGCATTCTATTCCACCTTCAAGCTCACTGACAATGGCTTCAAGGCTGAAGTCAAAGGCAAGAGGATCTCCATGTCTTTTGAAGAATTCTCAAATCTGTCAGGACTGCCCTTCCATGGGAAATCAATTGATGACAGTTCTGAGGCTGAAGCTGCAGATGAAGGCTGGGAAGCTTCTTTTGATAGACACACCGTTGTGAAGGACCTGATGGTCGACAACTTTGTCGAAACTATTTTGCTGCCGATTGGTCAAATGAAGGTCCATCATCGGATGCTCATGTACACATTAACCCGGATGCTGGATTCCCCGATCAGAAACCATGTTGTCATCCTAAAAGCTGGATTATACTGCGTTGTGGGGACTGTCAAAGAGCTCCAAGATGAGCTGGACATGGATAGTGCTAAGCACATGATGGAACATCGCAAAGCAAGCTCGATGACTGCCTATCCCCAGTTAGATCACCAAGATTCTGAGACATTTCAAGTGTCACTTCGTCAATGAGAATCTTTCAAACCACCCTTGTTTTGGTGAATCAATTGTCAATCAAATGCAATGATAGGGTGATGGTTACTGGATAACCCCTATTCCAATGCTGAACCAATTCAGCCTAATACACAACAAGCTGTTGAGCCAGTACAGCCCCTTCTGAGTCCTTAGCAAGCTGCTACGAGTTTATGGAAAGCTCAGGCGGCTCACAACGCTAAAAAGCACAAGCGTCAGAATGCTCGAAATGGAAGCTGCTTCTAAGACACTCCAGACCATCTCATGAACTCAGTTGTTCAGAAATGTGATGCGATTAAAGTTCATTTTCGCATTAAGCCTATCCTTTGGAGAATTTGCGATATAGCCGAGCAAGCAACAGATGACACAATATCCACTACCCTAGATAGTCTAACCTCACGTGAGGAGACACCTGTTGGAGTAATACAGCGGTCTCTACTCTCACCTTAGCTAATAGTGAGGACATCCTAGTTTAGGTGATTAGGGCATTTTTAGGTTCTTTGTTGTGATGTAAGTCGTTGTTATGCTCGTAACTGTTCTTCAATATATGACAAATGAGCGCGTTTATTCAAATGTCTTTCTCTGATCTATATTGCCATAATCTGTTATCGTAGCAGTGTTTTTGCTCTTATACCCTGCTATTTATGCTTGTACACATAATTATTCACCAGTCTTATGTTTATTTTTCCTTCTGGTGTGACATAGGGGGAAGATAATTTTTTTTTGCTGCTCTCCGCTCTTTTCCTGCTGTTTGGCATTAACTGACAAAGGGGGAGAGAAATTATAACTTGTGGTAACTTTTAACATGCTACATGTGTTGCTTTTGTACTGGAATTAAATTTTACTACTACTACTGCTGCTGCAAATTGCTGCTCTGATGACTACTTAAATTACTATGATATTGGCAAATAGTATTGGTACTTATGCTCTGATATTATGCTCTGTTACTGGTACCTATGTTGCTATGATATTGCTATGAAACTGATAAACAAGTGCAATTGCCACTATTTAAATAGTACTGCTAATGCATGATAAATTTGATCATGATAACACTGATACTGCATGTAGGTGTTCTAAATTTTTTATTGTTGTTAAGTTCTAACCCTAATAACAAATGGTAAACAGCATGCTATGTTAATATAATATGTTGCTGTGTTGCCTAAAATGAATCATGGCTCCTTAAATTTAGGGGGAGCTTGTTTTTAATGTTATACCTTGAAATGTTAAACTTAAGTTAAAATTGTATGCTTGTCACTTATGCAAAAAGGGGGAGATTGTTGGACTTAAGTCCCCTTAATCCTAATTTTGACATAATTAACAAACATACAATGTTCATACATCATGTGATAAATCTAACATTTTAACTGAGTAAGATTTCAGGAACAACAACTCAACCCTACATACTTGAGACAATCGCTTGGAACTCAAGGAATCAACAAAAGTTGGAAAATTTACTAAGCAAATCGATTAGGAAATCGATTCTGTAAAAGGGTTGTATGAAAATGTGTAGTCTGTGATTAAACAATCGATTAGGCAATCGACTGGCACAATCATTAATAAAAATTGTGCAAGTCAGAGGCAAGCCTTTTAGCAAGCTAATTGATTGGCACATCGATTGTTCAAATCACAAAGACTAAAGCTGATTGGATAAATCGATTGACAAATCGATTGTGCAAGTCACAGGGCCAAGCCATTTAATAAGCTAAGCGATTGGCAAATCGATTTCGTAAATAAGATTTCATAAGGAACATGGTCTGTGACAAACACAATCGATTGGACAATCCATTGTGAAAAATTCAATTGTAACAAGTTTGGTATTAAATCGATTTGGCAATCCGATTGAAATGAAGCCAACTGGTATAAATCACTTTTCAGAAAAATAACATTAATCGATTGCACATTGATTACTTGAATAAGCTAAGATCCCTTTAATAAACCAAATCGATTGGCAAATCCATTGAAACAAAAAATTAAGTTACAGGAAACACTATATATGGCCATAATCGATATGTGTATTAATGAATCAATTTTGTGATTTAATGAACCGACTAAGTAATTCATTGTTTTGATCTCGTTGTTTGAACAAAACACTAAAATCGATTATGCAATCGATTTCAATATAAACTAACCAAAATTTTCTGAAAAGTGTAATTAAAGAATAAATCGATTAGGTAAATCGATTAGACATTTATGGTAGTTTCAGATTCAAGAAAAACAGACTTCGCGATAATCGATTGGGGAATCGATTGAGCCTGTTTTATTACATTAAAGAATCGATTAGGCCATCGATTTTATTATGTGTTTCCTTCAGAAACTATATAAAGCGGTTTTCAATCACTTTCTCTAAGAACTTTGATAACATTTTGAATAACCTTTGATATTGCTTTTCAGACCTTATGAACAACGATTATTATAATCAATAGAGCTGGAAAAAGACTTCTATAGAGATAAAGAGAAAGATCTCAAAAACATCAAATGGGAACAACTTCTTGTGTGCGATTCATTGCTAGTGATTGAGACAAATTCTGTATATCTTTTATATTTCTGTAATAAAGATTTTATAAGAAAGAACTGAGAAAAATCCAGTAGTGAAACTGGTAGTTATCTTCATGTGTTGAGAGGCTCATCAGAAGAAGGCTCTAACTTGATCTTGGAAGGTTTGTAGAGAACTCTGGGATGTAACAGTGGTTGCGCAATAGAATAGAGAGAGAGTTTTAAGATTCATAGCCGGGAGAGCTGGAACATCTGTAAAACACCTCTAGAGATTCTATTGAAAGGCCGAAATCGTTTATTTTCGGGACTGGACGTAAGGCCGTCAATAGACGGCTGAACCAGTATGAAACCGCGGTGCATACTCTCTATCCCTACTCTTATTTCCATCTTGCATTGTATCATTGTATGATTAATCTTGATTGCATTCTATAGACGTATTCTGTTTTCATTGATATCGCTTGATGGTTAAATTGGCATGCTTGTATCTTGATTAATTTGTAGAACAATTAACTGTATATGCTGGACAAGTAATTAGTCAATACATGTAAGTGTTGAACCTTCCTTAGAAAAATTCCTTGGAAGTGAATGATCATTAGTTTAATAAAAGTGTTCTTTTGTTAAATTGATTATCATCTTGTTGCATTTTTTTTTAAAACTGTCATATACCTTTTTAACAATAGAGGTTTCATATTCACGAGATCCAGCCTCATACTCAAACCCGAGACACATTACGTGAACAGTCGAGGTAACGTGTGTTTGCTTGGTAGGCTTGTCAGGCCCTACCTTATAATGATGACAAAATAATGCTCACTTCACAAATTCACAATATTTATTTTCTCCCCTCGTTGGTATATGATACTCCATTAAAACCGTCATCTCAAACACAAATTGAAATCACCATTATTTCATCAACTATGGGGTTAATTCAATATTCTCATCACGGTTTAGAACATCACTATCGTCATCATCATATAAACTCATCACAAATTTATAGCATCACTATCATCAATCAAACATTATCACAAATTTATAACGTCACAATTATTAATTGTACATCATCATCATTACATAAAACTATCACAACACATCCATCTTTTGTTATCACATCACATAAACTCATCTAATCACACATATATAAATTTAATTCGACACACAATATCACAATAATATCAATATCACACATTCAAATAAATTAAATCAATGAACACCCTACAAATATTTCTATTCTATATTTTAATCTCACAATTTCCATATTTTCACATTAATTAATTTATCCCTCAAAGGGCTTCTGCCATACATAGCAAGCCCCAAATGAATCATTGGGAAATACGGTTTTCCCATTCATCTCACAATATATTACACTCAGGAATTCAAACGCTCTCTCACCCCTTACCTTATTTCGACGATTTCACACACGAATAGGATTCCACGAGCAAACAGCCTTTTTTCATTGACTCTTTGTCCATCAATCGATCTAACTCGACAATTTATGGGTAAACGTTAAAAATAAAATATGAGAAAATACTCTAAAAACTAACTTCGAAATTCGGTCAAGGAAAATTACAATGTATCTCACAAGAATCTGGTTGTTCATTTGAGTGTTTGTGAGAACATTGTCTTTTTCTCTCAAGAATTCTTTTTCAGCTCTCTTAATGATTATGAATAATCTTTTTGGTCTTGATCTGAAAAAGCAATATCAGAATGTTATCAAAATGTTCTTAAGAGTTCTTCAGTGTTCTGAAGTATATTCAAGTATTGTTATTCAGTGTTATGATAGAAAAAGATTGAAAACACTTTATATAGTTTCTGAAAAACAACATATAAATCGATTGCTCAATCGATTCATTAATGTGATAAAACAGGCTCAATCGATTTCCCAATCGATTATCGCAGGTCTTGTTTTTCTTGAATCTTGAAACTACATAAACTAATCGATTTCCCAATCGATTATTTTAATACACTTTTCAGACAATTATGTGCAGACTTATATATGAATCGATTGCATAATCGATGTTAGATGTTTTGTTCGAATAATAAAATTTAATCAATCGATTACTTAGTCGATTCACTAAGTCACATAATCGATTTACAAATACACATAATCGATTTGGCCACAAACTAAGAGTTCCATGTGATTTCAAATTTTTTGTTTCAATCGATTTTCCAATCGATTGTGTTTAAAACAGGAACTTAGCTAATTTCATGTTAATCGAAGTGCCAATCGATTTTGGTAGTATTTTTCTGAAAAGGCTTTACCAGTTGGTTTAGCTCAATCGATTGATACTAAACTTATCATGATTGAATTTCTCACAATAGATTGTCCAATCGATTGTGTTTGTCACATGCCATGTTACTTTTGAAATTTTATTTACGCAATCGATTCGTCAATCGAATAGCCTAGTAAATGGATTGTCCCTGTGACTTGCGCAATCGATTTGTTTCAATCAGTTTTTACTTTGTGATTTGCACAGTCGATGTGCCAATCGATTAGCATACAAATTAGGTTGCCACTGACTTGCACAATTTTTACCACTGATTGTGCCAGTCGATTGTGTAACCACAAAACACATGTTTCCTTACAACCCTTTTACGACATCGATTGCCTAATCGATTTGCTCAGTAAATTTGATGATTTCTTGAGTTCCAAGCAATTGTCTCAAGTATGTCGGGTTGAGTTGTTGTTCCTGAAATCTTACTCAGTTAAAATGTTAGATTTATCATATGATGTATGAACATTGTATGTTTGTTAATTATGTCAAAGTTAGGATTAAGAGGACTAAAGTCCAACTATCTCCCCCTTTTTGCATAAGTGACAAGCATACAATTTTAACTTGAGTTGAGCATTTCAAGATATAATATTAACAACAGATATATTTTCATAGCATCATATGTACCATCATAATATCAGAATATCAGAGTATAAGTACACATGCTATATAACAATATCAGAGTCATTTTAAATAAGTCATTATCAGTCATCAGAGTAAAATAGCACAGCAGTATAAGCATTAGAGTATAAGCATCAGATTAACAGTTACCACAAGTTATAAAACAAACAGGTAATAATTTCTATGTATCAACAAGTTATAATTTCTCTCCCCCTTTGTCAGTTAATGCAAAAAGTGGTAAATGGAGAGAGTATTAAAACATGTTTTCCTCCCCCTATGTTAGTAAACATATGCACTGGGGATACTAATGATAAAAAAAAATGTATCAGAGCACAAACATATGCAGATTTAACATATTATGGCAATTGATATCAGAGAGTAAATGAATGAACGTGCTTATATGTCATATAAAAAACAACACAAAATAGCAATAACAAGACATTACAACAAAGAACTTAAAAACCTAAACTAGGTTGTTCCTCACTATTATCGAAGAGAGAGG
>PGTU02009269.1:0-13581 GCA_002896215.2 Cicer echinospermum
AAACAAAAACATAAATAAGGGACCAATGAGTTTGATTCATGTGGCGAACCCTAATTGTTAATAAAGTAAAACAAACAAAAAGGGGAAGGGAGTTGGAAGGGCAGCCGTAAAAACCAAAAGGAAAACACAACAATAACCAATCGTTTGACAGCACTAATCGATAACTGTTCCAGAAAACGTTTTCCATTTTCGCCCAAATTTGAGTATGTTATTTCATTCATTTAACTCGTCAACTAAACATAAATTTCCAGATTTTTAATAACCTCAATTTCTCTCTAAAATATCCGACTTCTCCGTTTGTAGAATTCGTTATTTTGCACCGTTCTCCTTCACCCTAAGTCCGATTGAAGTGAAACTAACGCCAAAACGACCATGTGAAAAGTGGCAATATAATCCATTGATTGGTTTTCTGATTTATGGTAGTTTTCCTTGACCGAATTTATGATTTAGTTTTTAGAGTATGTTCTCATAATTTATTTTTAACGTTTACCCATAAACTGTTGAGTTAGATTGATTGAAGGACAAAGAGACAATGAACAAATGTTGTTTGCTCGTCGAATCGTATTCGTGTGTAAAAGTGTTGAAATAAGGTAAGGGGTGAGAGAGCGTTTGAATTCATGAGTATAATATATTGTGAGATGAACGGAAAAACCGTATTTTCCAACGATTCATCCGAGGCTCGCTACGTACGGCAGTAGCCCTTTGAGTGAAAAATTAATTAATATGCAAAATGGAAATTGTGAGATTAAAATATGAAATAGAAATACTTATAAGGTGTTGCTTGATTCGTTAAATGTTTGGTATTTAATATTATTGTGATATTTGATTTAAATTCGTTAAATGTGGGCATTTGATATTATTGTGATATTTGATTTAATTTCGTCAAATGTGTGGCATTTGATATTATTGTGATATTTGATTTATTATCGTTAAAATGTATGATATTTGATATTATTTGTGATATTGGATGTCGAATGAATTTTATGTATATGTTTGATTAGACATGTTTAAGTGATGTAATAAAAAGGTGGATGCATTTTGATAAGTTTTATGTGATTATGATGATGTATAATTAATAATAATGATGTTATAAATTTGTGATAAGTCTATGTGATGATGTATGACTGATGATGTTGATGTTATAAGATTGTGATGAGTATATGTGATGACGTGTGATTAATGATAGTGATGTTTAAAATTGTGATAAGAATATTGTGATTCCAATTTGTGTTTGAGATGAAGGTCTTAATGAAGTACCATAGGCCAACGAGGAGAGAAAATAAATATTGAGAATTTGTGAAGTGGAGATTATTTTGTCATCATATAGGTAGGGCCTAACAAGCCTAGTGATTCCAGGGAAGCACAACTGAATGAGCCTGATTGTGGCAGTCTGCTGTCGACCCTTAAGGCAAGATTGTTAGACCTTAGAGGTATTCAAATGGGAAATTCCTAGATGACTTGGAGATCGCACTCCAAATTTCGGGAGCTACCATGAAACACATGTTTAAATCGAATTGTCGCGTATATGTGTCTCAGTTGAGTTGAGGGGATCTATGAGGACAAGGCCATTTTGAAAATTGTCCGTCCACAAGGATGGTGGCATAGTAATCAAGCCTCCTAATTAAGTACTTTAGAGTTAGAATGGTACCACATTGTGAAGTAGAGTCTAAGCTCATGCATAGTATTGCATTTTTATTGTGATTCTTTTGTTGTTATTAATATGTATCGTGGGTGGTGAAATTTCTCATTAGACGATTTGATGTTATAGTGAAAATTTATTGATTTTCCTTGAGTGAGTTTGACTTTTTAATTTGATATTTTCTTGACGGAATGTTTGTGTAACGATACGGTTTTATTTTGATTGTTGCGTGTTTTCTTACTTGTATTATATTGTCATCATGATTTCGAAACTCACCTCCTTCGTTGTTTGTGTTTGACTGGCTTGGGCCTACGTTTGCGAAATCACAGTTATTACAGGTTAATGAATCTTGAAGTTCAAGTTTGGGAGGAACCACGCTCTGATAGGTGATACCGAGAATACGGGCTTAAATTGTATTTTACTTATTAATTTGAAAACGAATTTTTGTATGAAAATCTTAGCATACTAGCAAGTTTTTTAATTAAATCAAGTAGTAATACTTAAATCAAGCTTATGAGATTACACTATTTTAATGGAGAAAATAAGTTTAAAGTGTTCCTTTTGATTTTTTTAGAAACGTGATATCCTAAGTTAAAAATAAAAGTTTTTAAATTTCTTGGAAACATATTTTATTTATCTGCTGTAAATTTTATAGAAATATAATATAAATTATTATACATATGATGTTGGGTTTAGGGTGTTACGGGGAACCCTAAACCCCAAAATAATATATGATAATTTATATCCTATTTTTTATAAAATTTGCAGCGGATAAATAAAAGCTATTTCAAAGGAAAAAGAAACTTATGTGGGTTATTTTGAATATCACATTTCTCCAAATATAATCGAAACACTTTAAACTTTTTTTTTCTTTTCTAAAATAGTGCAATCTCAATAAGTTGGATTTAAGTATAATTATTTAATTTAATTCTAAATACTTACTAGTACTTATAAGGTTTCATACAAAAAGTCGTTTGTAATTAAAAAAAAAAAAGAAGTAAAATTAATACAATTTACAACTCTTATTCCCGGTACCACTTATCAGAGCGGAGTTTCTATAAGATTTACAACTCTTATGCATTAAATCATCTAAGAAAAACTATTATTACTTTTGAAACACATTAATCACAATAAAACAATCACTCGGAAATGCAATGCTATGCATGAGCTTAGACTTTACTTCACAATGTGGTACCATTCTAACTTTGAAGTGCTTGGTTAAGAGGATTGATGCTATGCCACCATCTTGATGGACAGACAGTTCAAATTGGTCCTGTTCTCATAGACCCCCTTAACTTAACCCGATACACATATACGCGACAATTGAGGTAAACTTATGTTGCATGGTAGCTCCCGACATTTGGAGTGCTACCTCCTAGTCAACTAGGAACTCCCAACCTGAATACCTATAAGGTCTTACAATCTTTCCTTAAGGCTTAATAGTAGACCGTCACGATAAGGCTCAATTCAATTGTTCTTCGTCGAAATCACTAGGCTTGTCAGGCCCTACCTATATGATGGCATAATAATCTCCACTTCAAAAATTCTCAATATTTATTTTCTCCCCTCGTTGGCCTACAATACTCCATTAGGACTGTCATCTCCAACACAAATTGGAATCACCACCATTTCATCAACTATGGGGTTACTTCAATATTCTCATCACAAATTTATTACATCAATGTCATTAATCATACAACATCACATAAATCCATCGCAAATTTCTATCATCACTATCATCAATCATACATCATCACATAAATTTATCACAAATTAATAACATCGCAATTACGAATCATACATCATTATCATCACATAAGATTGTCACAGTGTGTAACACCCCAATTTTTAACAACGCGAGTGTATTTTTTTTTCAAAAGAAATTAAAATAAATCAGAGAATTAAATAAGGTAATACCTATGGATAAATAATTGAGTCATTATAATTTTACAAGCAGCGGAAAAGTTTCTCAAAATATCAATCCAAAATATTTACACATCAAAAGTGGTACATGTAACCCATCGAAAATAACATGTCAAGCTGACAATATTAGTATAGGTACAGTCTTCCATTTTAAAATAAATACAATTCAAAGAAAGACGTCTGTTCCCTCTATGTCAACCTAATCTGATCATTCTCCAAAACAAACTAAACACCCTGAGTGATCTCCACGCGCCCGTAAGATCCTCCTAACATAGCTCCAGTCAGGCATTCCCCTCTACATTCCCATCCACAAGGTACGAACCGGTAGGATTGTCCTGGCTCTCATCTGAGGGAAAAGCCTAGATTTCCACAATAGTTGTAAAGGGTCACCAACCGAAATTAACAGTTAACACATAACATTTAAGTTTTTAAATGCACAAATAACCTTTCCACTTAGCATGCACCTTTAAAAGGGTTTTCCATATGCTAAAAGTTCATATAACACTTGCCAAATAAAAATGAAATCAAAATAAAGTTTCTCAATCCATCAAGTAATACATAACTGACCAAAACATTGATAAATCAATTGAGCAATCGATTATCCAACTCAAAATAAAGAATTTCTACTAAGCCAATCGATTTCCAAATCGATTTCCTGAAGGTTTTTAGTGAAAATTTGAACTCTAGGCTTAATTCAATCGATTGGGAAATCGATTTCCTTGCATATTCTTCCAAAAATGCACAAACTAACTCAATCACATTCATACACAATTCCACATCTTAACACTTAGCAATTCCCACACGATCACCACGACAAATTTTAGTTTCGAAAAAGTTTTACAATCCATCACACTTACACACCATAATCAATACGTAACACTTAGCAATTTCAACACAATTCCACGACAACTCAAATTCAAACACTCAATCATAACTTGGAATCAAACACGACTCGCGTGCCAAGCACCCATAATGCGATGCATATATGCCAAAATGCATGGACTCGGAATTCCAAACCAAAACCCTCCTCGAAGGGCCGTAAATCATAATTGTACCGCCTATCGCAGGCCAAAGTACCAATTATCGAGGTGCCACCTATCACGGGTCAACACGACTTTTACTAAAAAGCGTAAATCATAAACGTACCACCTATTACGGGTCAGTACTGTTTACCGAGGTGCCACCTATCACGGGTCAGCACGATTTACTAAAAGAAAAAGCGTAAATCGTAAACGTACCGCCTATCATAGGCCAAAGTACTATTTACTGAGTGCCACCTATCACGGGTCAGCACAATTTACCAAAAACGTAAATCGTAAACGTACCGCCTATCACAGGCCAAAGTACTAATTTACGAGGTGCCACCTATTCACGGGTCAGCACAATTTACCAAAAACGTAAATCATAAACGTACCACCTATCACGTGTCAGTACTGTTTACCGAGGTGCCACCTATCACAGGTCAGCAAGATTTACCAAAATAAAATGCATGAGCATACACTGACTCCATCCACCGCAATCGTTAAGCAAATGCAGATATTAAAAGATTCCCCATTTTTAATACTCATTTGACTTAAACGATTTTTTCACAACAAACATTAAGCAAACAGAAATATTAAGAGATTCCCCATTCTTAATACTCTTTTAACTTAAAACGATTTTCCAAAAACAACATTAAGTAAACCGAGATATTAAGAGATTCCCATTTAATACTCGTAACTTAACTCTAAACAAGACGGTTCCCCCATTCACTCATTTAACCAACGATCAAAGTAAACGTAGACATTAAGAGATTCCCCATTCTTAATACTCGTTTAACTTAAACGGTTTTCTCAAACACACATTAAGTAAACCGAGATATTAAAGAGATTCCCCATTTTTAATACTCGTTTAACTCTAATGGTTTTCAAATTCCACACAAAACAAACTCAAACCTATTATCAGATCCAATCCACAACTCACACCAAAATACATCAATTCATTTCTCCACAGAATCCAACCATACACACAACAAATTTCATCAATATTAATTAAGAACACGTCAAATACGACGAACACAAATCAACACAATCCACCACTCAAACACAACAAGTTTCATTTACTCAAAATCATACATAAATGAGTTTAAATTCATTTCCCACGAAACATTCATCAATATAACCAAAACCTAACTCTAAGATTTTACCCATAAAGCCTTAGATTCGTTTTCCCCCAAATCAATACTCAAACCCTAACAAATCTATTTCCACACAACCACAGATAAGTCCCTAAATGCAAACTAGAAGTTTGGAAGGAGCCCTTACCTTAACGTTATCTTTCACGTTCGATTACGGTACCGCGAGTAAATCCGGTAAAAATCTCTGCTCGCAACGTCGCTTCCAAAGTTGGTTCCCTAGCACCGTAGCGTGGTAGTGAGCAACTTTCCCTTCTATCTCTTCGTGAAACGAAGCTTAGAGATCTAGATGAAACGGGAGGTTGTGTGTTTGACGGTTTTGAATCCATAACTCCGTTTTTTGAATCCCGGAAGAAGGAAGGAGTTGGGAACTTGATCTTTCTCACCCACTAGCCTTGGGTTTCTATTCTTGAACTTAAAGGAAGCAAAGAAGATGACGATGGAAGAAGGAGGAAGAATGGGTCACGAATTGCGACAAAGGAAGAAGATGGATTTCTTTTTTTTCTTTCCTTCCCTTTTCTTTCTTTCTTTTTTCTTCCTCTCTATTTCTTTTCTTCTATTTCTTTTCTCCTTTCCCTCCAACCATATATATATATATATATATATATATATATATATATATATATTGTAATTAAAACAAAACAACAATTATCTAACAACTCTTACCCCCATCATTTCATTCCCCTCTTAGTCCAATTTAATAAAAATATCTACTCTCGTCGCAACTCAATTGTCCGGTACAATTTTCAGGCAACCGAGATATTTTTAACAAAATTGCCCGGTATTAAAATCCTTCGTAACGAAGTAAATTATTTTCCGACAAATAATTTTAATCCCAATTTCTAAAAATATATATTTGGCATTTAACTCACTCAATACCCTAAAATTGCATAATTTTAGGATTTAAAAACTATGGGTCTTATAGAAACAGCCTTGTATCAAATACAGAGATGCTGTATTCGAATACAACAGTGTTTGTTTTGTTTAAAAACTTCATTTTTTCAACTTTGTTTATTGAATTTTTGGCATATGGAAACCCTTTTAAGTGTGCATGCTAAGTTGAAAGGTTATTTTGTGCATTTAAAAACTTAAATGTCATGTGTTAATTGTTAATTTCGGTTGGTGACCCTTTACAACTATTGTGGAAATCTGGGATTTACCCTCAGATGAGAACTAGAACCATCCTACCGGTTAGTACCATGTGGATGGGAATGTAGTTGGACACACCTGACTGGAGCTATGTTAGGAGGATCTTGCGGGGCGCGTGAAGATCACTCGGGATGTATAGTTTTTTATAGAATGATCAGATTAGGTTGACGTATATGGACTAGATGTCTTTCTTTTGGGATGTGTTTATTTTAATTTGGAAGACTGTACCTATACCAATATTGTCAGCTTGACATTTTATTATTGATGGATTCCATGTACCACTCATTGACGTGTAAATACTTTGGATTCGTATTTCAAAAACTATTTCGCTGCTTGTAAATTATGTTGACTTATTTGTCGTTGTGTTACGACTTAAATATTTATCCAAAAGTATTTCCTTATTTATTTCTTTGTTAATATGAATTTGTTTTGAAAAAAAATACACTCGCGCTGTTAAAAATTGAGGTGTTACATTTTTATTCAACGTAGTTTGTCTCATAAGTGCATTAGTTTCAACGGATTAAGATTTTCCGTAATTTCGATATTTACTAGTTTTGTTATAGTCTATTTATATTTTTAGTCAATGTAGTTTGTCTAATAAGTGCGTAAGTTTCGATCGATTTAGATTTTTAGGTCATTTTGGTAATTTCTAGGTTTATTCAAGCTCATTTTGGCTCATAGGCAATATAGATCGTCCATTAAGTTCATAAGTCTTAATTGATTAAGATTTTAGGTCATTTTCATCTTTACTATATTTATTCTAGTTTATTTTGGTTTTTAGTCACTGTAGTTTGTCTAATAAGTGCGTTAGTTTCAACGGATTAAGATTTTAGGTCGTTTAAGTCTTTAGTAGGTTTATTTTCATCCATTTTTTATCATAGGAAATTTCGTTTGTCCAATAAGTACATAAGTCTCAATGAATTAAGATTTTACGTCATCTTAGCCTTTACTAGGTTTATTTTTGTCGATTTGGTTCATAGTCATTGTTGTTCGTCTAATAACTCCATTAGTTTCAAGGGATTAAAATTTTCGTTCATTTTGATCTTTACTAGAATTATTCTTTATCATTTTTGTTCTTAGTCAATGTAGTTCGTCGAATAAGTGCTTTAGTTCCAATGAATTAAGATTTTAGGTCATTTTGGTCTTTGATAGGTTTATTGTAATCAATTTGGGTTCCTAGGCAACATAGTTCGTGCAATAAGTTCAAAAATCTAAATGGATTAAGATTAAAGGCCGTTTTGGTATTTTCTAAGTATATTCTAGTTTTTTATTTTATTTTTATTCAATGTAGTTTGTCTCATCAGTGCATTAGTTTCAATGGATTAAGATATCAGGTCATTTGTATATTTACTAGGTTTATTCTAGTCTATTTATATTTTTAGTCAATGTAGTTTGTCTAATTTGTGCATAAGTTTAGATGGATTTAGATGTTAGGTCATTTTCGTCTTTTCTAGGTTTATTGTAGTATATTTTGGCTCATAGGCAACGTAGATCGTCCATTAAGTTTATAAGTGTCAATGGATTTAGATTTTAGGTCGTTTTGTCTCAACAAGGTTTATTCTAGTTTACTTTGGTTTTTAGTCAATGTGGTTTGCCTAATAAGTGAATTAGATTCAATTGATTTTGATGTTAGGTTATTTTAGTCTTCAGTAGGTTTATGTTAATCTATTTTTTATCTTCATAAATTTAGTTTGTCGAATAAGTACATAAGTACCGATGGATTAAGATTTTACGTCATCTTAGTCTTTACTAGGTTTATTGTTGTCGATTTTGGTTCTTAGTCATTGTTGTTCGTCTAATAATTGCATTAGTTTCAATGTATTGAGATTTTCGGTCATTTTGATCTTTACTAGGTTTATTCTTTTCCATTTCAGTTCTTATCTGTAACACCCCGTTTTTCAAAGCGAGGGTATATTTTTTTTTTAAAAGAGTTTAAAATAAAGCAGAGAAATAAATAAAGAAATGCCTTTGGATAAATAATTGAGTCATTATAATTTAAAAGCAGCGGAAAAGTTACTCCAATTATAAATCCAAACCATTTACCCAACAACAAATGGTACATGTAACCCATCGAAAATAACATGTCAAGCTGACAATATTAGTATAGGTACAGTCTTCCATTTTAATGTAAATGCAATACAAAAGAAAGACATCTGATCATTTTACAACACAACTAAACACCCTGACTGATCTCCACGCGCCCCGTGAGATCCTCCTAATGTAGCTGCAGTCAAGCGTTCCCATCTCCATTTCTGTCCGTAGGGTACGAACCGGTAAGATCGTCCTGACTCTCATCTGAGGGAAAAGCCCAGATTTCCACAATAATTGTAAAGGTCACCAACCGAAAATAACAGTTAACACATAACATTTACGTTTTAAATGCTAAAAATAACTTTTCAACTAAGCATGCACCTTAGCAGGATTTTCAATATGCGGAAAGTTCATACAATACGTTGCCAATTAAAATGAAAGTAAAATGAGGTTCTCAATCCCCTAGTTATAACATAACAAATCAAGACATGGATAGTTTCATGAGCAAACAATCATACAACTAAAACTGAGGATTTTCACTGAGCCAATCGATTAGGCAATCGATGGGGGTGAAGGATTTGATGAAGACAGAATCCTGGGCTTAATTCAATCGATTGGGAAAATCGATTGAGTGAGTACTGAGCCCTAGGTTTTAAGCCAATCGATTTCCAAATCGATTTGATCGAATATGGATGAGTCCTGACTTAAGGCCAATCGATTGCCAAATCGATTTCTTAAATGATTTCGAAAAACTGATTACAAAATCGATTGGCCAATCGATTTTGTTACTTTAGCCAAGTCCCTGTTAACCTATCAAATCGATTGGGAATCGATTTCCCTGTATATTCTTTCAAAAATTCATAAACTAACTCAATCACATTCCATGCATAATCCCAATTCTTAACACTTAACACTGATAACAACACAATTACTACGACATCATGGATTTCGAAATGGTATTGCAACCAAACATGTTATCACCAAATTCCAAAAATAAACACTTAGCATTTATAACACATTACTACACAAACAAAATGAACCAACAGTTTCACAAATTAACAGGGTGTAGTCTCTCACGGACAAACACATGTGCAGTCTCTCACGAACAAACACAATTCCCTCAGGAACGTAAGTCGTAAACGTACTACCTATCACGGGTCCGTACCGTTTACCGAGGTGCACCTATCCCGGGTCTGCACAACTTACCAAAACGTAAAATCGTAAAAGTACTGCCTATCATGGGCCCGTACCGTTTACCAAGGTGCCACCTATCACGGGTCTGCACGATTTACCAAAACATACATACGTAAATGAGACATTAAGAGATTCCCCTTTCTTAATTCTCATCTAACTTAAACCAGGGCGTAGTCTCTCACGGACAAACCCCTGCGCAGTCTCTCACGGACAAACGCAATTCCCGCAGGAACGGTAAGTCGTAACGTACTACCTATCACGGGTCCGTACCGTTTACCGAGGTGCCACCTATCCCGGGTCTGCACAACTTACCAAACACAATCCCTCAGGAACGTAAGTCGTAAACGTACTACCTATCACGGGTCCGTACTGTTTACCGAGGTGCCACCCATCCCGGGGTCAGCACAACTTACCAAACGTAAATCGTAACGTACTGCCTATCACGGGCCCGTACCGTTTACCAAGGTGCGACCTATCCCGGGTCAGCACGATTTACCGAAACACACATAAATAAACGAGACATTAAGAGATTCCCCATTCTTAATTCTCATTTAACTTAACGATTTTCAAGACAAAATATTCAGTAAATAAGTCATTAAGAGATTCCCCATTCTTAATACTCATTTACTGAAACGATTTTCAAAAACGAACGTTAAGTAACCGAGACATTAAGAGATTCCTCATTCTCAACGCCCAGTTAACTTAAACAATTTTCAAAACAAAATATTAAATAACCGAGACATTAAGAGATTTCTCATTCTTAACGCCCAGTTAACGTAACGATTTTCAAAACAAAATATTAAGTACCGAGACATAAGAGAGATTCCCCATTCTTAACGCCCAGTTAACTTAAACGATTTTTTTAAAACAAAATATTAAGTAACCGAGACATTAAGAGATTTCCCCATTCTTAACGCCCAGTTAACTTAAACGATTTTTCTTTAAAACAAAATATTAAGTAACCGAGACATTAAGAGATTCCCCATTCTTAACGCCCCAGTTAACTTAAACGATTTTCAAAACAAAATATTAAGTAACCGAGACATTAAGAGATTCCCCATTCTTAACGCCCAGTTAACTTAAACGATTTTCTTTAAAAACAAAATATTAAGTAACCGAGACATTAAGAGATTCCCCATTCTTAACGCCCAGTTAACTTAAACGATTTTCAAACAAATATTAAGTAACCGAGACATTAAGAGATTCCCCATTCTTAACGCCCAGTTAACTTAAACGATTTTCAAAACAAAATATTAAGTAACCGAGATATTAATGTTTGTCTCATAAGTGCATTAGTTTTAACGGATTAAGATTTTAGGTTCTTTTTGTCTTTACTAGGTTTATTGTAGTCTATTAATGTTTTTAGTCAATGTAGTTTGTCTAATAAGTGCAAACGTTTCAATGGATTTAGATTTTAGGTCATTTTGGTATTTTCTAAATTTATTCTAGTACATTTTGGCACATAGGAAACATAGATCATCCATTAAGTTCATAAGTCTCAATGGATAAAGATTTTAGGTCATTTTTTGCTTTACTAGGATTATTCAAGTTTATTTGGGTTTTTAGTCAATGTAGTTTGTCTAATAAGTGCATTAGTTTCAATGGATTAAGATATTAAGTCATTTAAGTCTTTAGCAGGTTTTTTTTAATCTATTTTTTTTTCTTCTTAGTTTGTCTAGTAAGTACATAAGTCTCAATGGATTAAGATTTTACATCATCTTAGTCTTTACTTGGTTTATTATTGTCTATTTTAGTTCTTAGTCAATGTTTTTCATCTAAGAACTCCATTAGTTTCAATGGATTAACATTTTTTGTAATTTTGATCTGTAATAGGTTTATTATTTTCAATTTTGGTTCTTAGTCAATATAGTTCGGCAAATAAGTAGTTTCATTTCAATGGATTAAGATTTTAGGTCATTTTGGTCTTTAATAGGTTTATTCTAATCCTTTAAGGTTCCTAGGCATTAAAGCTCGTGCAATATGTTCATAAATCTCATTGGATTAAGATTGTAGGCCATTTTGGTGTGTTTCAAAGTTCATTCTTGTTTATTTGTGTTTTTAGTCAATGTAGTTTGTCTCATAAGTGGCATTAGTTTTAACGGATTAAGAATTTTAGGTTCTTTTTGTCTTTACTAGGTTTATTGTAGTCTATTAATGTTTCTAGTCAATGTAGTTTGTGTAAGACCCATAATTTTAAAGTATACTTTATGTATTTTAGTGTATTTTGGTATTGAACTCGAAGGCTTTTTAGCCAAAGTTATTAATATTTTGGAGTTTATATGACCAAAAAGATATTTTGATGCCTATTAGAATTACTCGTCGATGAATAAATTAAATTAACTGCGGTGAATCTTTTACGAAGAATTTAATGTGTTATGGGTGAAATGGTAATTTTATATAAATATCTAGATATTTTTAGATATTTGTTAATTATTATTAATATATATAATGAGTATATGTTTGGAGGGAAAGGAGAAAAAGGAAGGAAAAGAGAAAGAAAGGAAAAAGAAAGAGAAGATAAGTAAAGGAAAGAAAAACAAAAGAAGGAAAAACTAGAAATTCTTCCTGTCTCTCCCTGCCTCGCGACTCTCTCCCTTTCTTCTTCTTTGGTTTCGTTTTCTTTGCTTCCTTTAAGTTCGAGAATTGAAACCCAAGGCTAGTGGTGAGAAAGATCAAGTTCCCAACTCCTTCCTCCTTCCGGATTCAAAACAGAGTTAGGGATTTCAAAACTGTCAAACACAAACCTCCAAGTTTCATCTAGATCTAAGCTTCGTTTCGCAAAAGATAGAAGGGAAAGTTGCTCACTACCACGCTACGGTGCTAGAGAAACCAACTTCGGAAGCGGCGTTGCGAGCGGAGATTTTACCGGATTTTACTCGCGGTACCGTAATCGAACGTAAAAGCTAACGTTAAGGTAAGGGCTCCTTCCAAACTTTTAGTTTGCATTTAGGGACTTATCTGCTGGTTGTGTGGAAAGGAATTTGTTAGGGTTGAAGTGTTGATTTGGGGGAAAATGAATCTAAGGCGGTAAAATCTTAGAGTTAGTTTTTATATTGATGAATGTTTCGTTGGAAAAATGGAATTTGAACTCATTTATGTATGATTTTGAGTAAATGAAACTTGTTGTGTTTGAGTGGTGGATTGTGTTGATTTGTGTTCGTCGTATTTGACGTGTTCTTAATTAATACTGATGAAATTTGTTGTGTGTATGGTTGGATTCTGTGGAGAAATGAATTGATGTGTTTTGGTATGAGTTGTGGATTAAATCTGATAATAGGTTTGAGTTTGTTTTGTGTGGAATTTGAAAACCATTAGAGTTAAACGAGTATTAAGAATGGGGAATCTCTTAATGTCTACGTTTACTTAATGTTGGCGTGAAAACCATTAGAGTTAAACGAGTATTAAAAATGGGGAATCTTTTAATATCTCGGTTTACTTAATGGTGTTTGAGAAAATCGTTAAGTTAAATGAG
>PGTU02009276.1:0-10247 GCA_002896215.2 Cicer echinospermum
TTTGCAAAGTTTATCATTTGTTGATCCAAATATTATGTCATCAACATAAATTTGGACCAGCAAGATGTCATTTTCAGTAGTTTTTGTAAAGAGTGTCTTGTCAACATTTCCTCTTGAAAAATTTTGTTGAATGAGGAAAGTGCTGAGTTTCTCATACCAAGCTCTTGGAGCTTGTTTTAACCCATAGAGGGCCTTTGAGAGTTTATACACATGGTTAGGAAAATCTGGATTTTCAAAACCAGGTGTTTGGCTAACAAAGACTTCCTCTTGGAGGTCTCCATTGAGAAAGGCACTCTTCACATCCATTTGATATAGATTGAAGTCCATGATACATGCATAAGCCAATAAAATTCTTATGGCTTCTAGTCTAGCTACTGGGGCATAGGTTTCATCAAAGTCTATTCCTTCTTCTTGACTATAACCCTTTGCAACTAATCTGGCTTTATTCCTAGTTATCACACCATTCTCATCTAACTTATTTCTGAACACCCACCTAGTTCCTATAACATGCTTACCCTCTGGCCTAGGTACCAAACTCCACACCTTGTTTCTCTCAAACTGGTTTAACTCCTCTTGCATAGCAAGTATCCACTCACTATCTAGCAGGGCTTCCTTAATGTTCTTAGGTTCAATCTGAGATACAAAGGCTGTAAAGTTACAAAACTGACTAAGGCTTCTCCTAGTTGCAACACCTTTAGAGATATCGCCTATAATGTTGTCTAAAGGGTGGTTTCTGTTGAACTTCCATTCCTTAGGCAACTCACAGGTTTCTATAGGTTCTACAAGGTCAGAACTAGTTGGAGGGTCAGCTATAGGTTGTTCTAGTGGTTCAGATTCTACAACATCATCCAAAATATCAATAACCTTAGAAGGAGTTTTGTTCAAGTTTTCTGTAAAAGATTCATCAAACTTTACATGAACTGACTCTTCTATGGTTTTTGTTCTTTTGTTGTAGATTCTATAGGCCTTACTAGTTTGGGAATATCCTAGAAAGATACCTTCATCTGCCTTAGGGTCAAACTTTCCTAGGTGTTCTTTGCCATTGTTCAAAACAAAGCACTTACAACCAAAGATTCTAAAGTAGGACAAGTTTGGTTTTCTACCCTTGTAAAGCTCATAGGGTGTTTTCCTAAGCAGGGGCCTAATGAGAACTCTATTCACAACATGGGTGGCTGTACTAATTGCATCTGCCCAAAAATACTTAGGTAGGTTTGAGTCTTTAAGCATGGTCCTAGCTAACTCTTCTAGGGATCTATTTTTCCTCTCCACTACCCCATTCTGCTGTGGTGTCCTAGGGGCAGAATAAATGTGGTTGATTCCATTTGATTCACAATAATTTTGAAAAAGATCATTTTGAAATTCACCTCCATGATCACTTTTTATTGAAACAATTTTCAGATCATTCTCATTTTGTACTAAAGCAGCAAACTTTTTGAAAACAGAGAATGTATCACTTTTATGAGCTAAAAAGTAAGTCCATGTGAATCTAGAATAATCATCAACCAGCACATATCCATACAGGTTCCCACCTAAACTCTTAACTTGGGCAGGTCCAAAAAGGTCCATGTGAACTAGTTGTAAAACTCTATTTGTTCTAACCAAGTCTATAGAGGGAAACGGAGTCTTAACCAGTTTACTCTTCTCACATGCATCACACAGTCTATCTTTAGAGAACTTCCTATTTGGTAGACCTAAGACTAACTGTTTGCTGACAAGTTTATTCAAATGATTTATGTGTATATGAGCAATTCTTTTATGCCAAAGCCATGTTTCATCTGAGTTGGATAACAAGCAGCATACTGCACTTGGTACAGAATTGAAATCCAACATGTAAATGTTGTTAATTCTGTCCCCAATCAGCTTTATGTGTTTGTCATCTTTATGCTCAATAATGCAAGATTGTGATGAAAAACTTACTTGAAAACCTTTGTCACATAGCTGGCTTATACTCAATAAATTGTGCTTTAATCCTTCAACATATAGCACATTTTTGATAAATGCAGTTGATTCATCGCCTACATCACCAATTCCAATGATCTTTCCTCTGTTGTTATCACCATATTTGACAAAGCCTCCTTCCTTTAATGTCAGGGACAGGAATTTGGATTTGTCACCAGTCATGTGCTTTGAGCATCCGCTATCTAAATACCATGAGTGTTTCGTGGATGTCAAGCACACCTGCAATACAAAATCAGAATTTTGTTTTAGGTCCCCAATTTAAATTGGGTCCTGGTTGGTTAGTGTCAAACACAGATTTCTTTTCTATCCAAACTAGCTTCCATCCTTGATTGGCTAATTTTTTAAATTTGCAATTAGACACAAAATGTCCATTTCTGCAACAGAAATGACATTTGCCATCAAAGGATGAATGTTTATTTGGTTTAGTAAAGATGTCATACATACTCTTAGCAATAGCAGATTTTTGACCATGTTTGACATTTCTGGTTTGCATATAACCAATACCAGATCTGTTTTTATTTTTTCTTTTGACATGCATATTTAGTGTATATCCTAAACCAGATTTTTCATGAACATGTCTTTGATTGCTAAGTATGACATTCAGCTTATCTTTACTATTTGCAAAATTTAATAAATCAGATTTTAATGATGCAACAGTATTTTCAAGTTCAATGCACTTTGCAGATTTTTCCTGTGAATCCTTTTTCAGTTGTTCACATAAATTTTCAATTTCTTTATGTTCAACATTCATTTGTTCAAGCATTTTCTTTGTGCTTAACAACTGTTTTATGGAATTCACATAATCATCATGCAGTTCATTGAAAGCTTCTTGTAGTTCATCATATGTTGGATTAGATTGTGAACTAACCTCATTTTCTGATTCTGAATCTGTATCTGCCATGAGACACAAGTTAACTTCTTCTTCATCAAAAGATGCAGAGGATTCATCGTTATCATTCCATGCAATATAAACTTTTCTGGTTTTGGTGACTGGTTCCTTGCCTTTTGATTTTGTAGCTCTATTCTTGTTTTGCAATTTGTAGCATTCTGACTTTATGTGACCAGTTTTACCACATTCATAACATGTAATGGTCTTGTTGTCAGTAGTCTTGGAGCTAGATGGTTTTCTGAACTTGTTGTCTTTCTTCTTCAGAAACTTCTTGAATTTCTTGACAAGCAACCCGATTTCCGGCTCTTCAGATTCACTACTGGATTGATCTGAGCAGCTATCTGATTCAGTTTTCGATTGCTGGGCTTGAACCTTCAGGGATAGTCCTTTCTTTTTGCGGCTTTCCATTTCTGATTCGTCCAGTCGATGTAATTCCATTTCATGCTCCCTTAGCTTTCCAAACAAAGTTGCAGTCGTCATCTTTGCTAGATCTTTAGATTCTGCTATGGCTGTTATTTTTGGCTGCCACTCTCTAGTTAGACATCTCATAATTTTTCCAATCTGCTGTTCGTTGTCCACTTGCTTTCCCAATGCATGAAGATTATTCACAATGTGTGTGAATCTGGTTTGCAAATCACTGATGGATTCGTCCCTTTTCATGCTGAATAACTCATATTCGTGCATAAGTGTGTTTACGCGAGCTCTCTTCACATCTGTAGTTCCTTCATGTGTTTCTTGAAGAATGTCCCACATTTCTTTTGCTGACTTGCAGTTTGACACTCTAAAAAATTCTTCTGCACAAAGAGCAGATGTTATAATGTTCTTAGCCTTAGCATTATAACCTACCTTTTTCTTGTCATCGTCTGACCAGTCGGCTCTAGGCTTGAGAATCATTGAGTCATTCGTTCCTGCAATCTTGGGAATATATGGACCATTTTCAACAGCGTCAAGAATGTCTATGCCACTGGCTTCCAAGAAGATTAGAATCCTGTGCTTCCAGTACATATAAGCTGTTCCGTTGAAAGCTGGAGGTCTTGCTAACGATGCGCCTTCTCCCAGAAAATCGTTTGAGGCCATAGTGCTTTTGTGAGTGTTACCTCTCGAAAAGTTAGGCTCTGAGGCCAATTGTTGGTTGGTACGACCTCGTAATAATCGGAATATATCAGAATGTATTAGTTCTTTATGAAATTAAATCAATTTCATACACACAGCGGAAATTAAATTAGGGCATACAAGATTAGCAAGTTCTGTTAGATTGATATGAGATTAATCAAGATGCATACAAGTCAAATTATCAGATTAAACAATATTACTTATCACAGAATATGTTTAACATGCATCTAATATTAATCACATATACAGATATATCAAGATAGAAAAGTTTAAAGGAGTAAGGTAGAGAAGATTGCACCAAGCAATTTATACTGGTTCAGTTGTCAACTTGACAACCTACATCCAGTCCTGAAAATCCAAACGGATTTCAGATTTTCTTCTCCAATAGAAAGAATCATTACAGATTGTCCAGTTTCCTCCGAAACCTATCTATCTTAATGATCTCTTTCCTATTTTGATCAACCCTCTGATCCTTGTAGATACTCAGCAATCTAACACAGAATCAAAGTCCGACTCTTTCTTGTTGAGCACTCTCACCCAAGAAGTAGCCACAGTTTCTACTGTCCTTTCTTTCGCTTTCGTTTTGTTTCAAGAATTATTACAAACAGAATTAAGAAGAACAAAAAGTAGTCTTCAATCTTGTCAATGTGGCTTCTCACAATCTGGATATTCAAAGATTGTTTATGACAACCCTTGTCTTTCAAGATCACTTTTCCAGCTATCTTTGATTGTTGATAATCTTCTCTTTTTCTTTGATCTGAAAAAGTAATCTCAGTGTATTAACCAAGTGTTATTGTTATATCAAGAATATTCAAAGTATATTTCAATTGTTTCTTCATTATTTGTTATTTGAAAGAAAGATGAAGACAGTTTATATAGTTTTCTGAAAAACAATATATAATCGATTTCCAATCGATTTCGTAAAGTGATAAACCAGTCTAATGACTTTGCCAATCGATTATCGTGTGTCTTGTTTTTCTTGAATCTTGAAACTATATAAGCCAATCGATTTTGCCAATCGATTCTTTAAACAATATTTTCAGTAATTATGTTAAGATGATATGAATCGATTTCGTAATCGATTGCAGATGTTATGTTCAAGCTGAAACACATATCAATCGATTGCGTAAATCGATTTATTAAGTCTTCATAATCTATTAACAAATACTTAAAATCGATTTGATCACACGCTCAGAGTTTCACTGGGTTTTCAAAAGGTTCTTGTCAATCGATTTGCCAATCGATTGTGTTTAAGTCAGTGACTCAGCTATTTGATACCAATCGACGTGCCATTCGATTTGTATGTATTTGTCTGAAAACGTTCTTACCTGGGATTTAGTTCAATCGATTTGCCAATCGATTGCAAACCAAATTTAACTTGATTGAAATTTTACAACATAGATTGTCAATCGATTTGTATGTCACAGGAAAAGTTATTGTTTGCAAGTGATATTTAAAGCAATCGATTTGCAATCGATTACCATTTAAAACTGGGGTATCACTGTGACTTGTCCAATCGATTTCCCAAATCGATGTATTTCAATCAGGTTTACTTTGTGAGATGTATAATCGATTTGTCAATCGATTACCCTCAAAACTGGGTGCTAACTGACTTGTGCAATTTTCATTTCTAATTCAGTCAGTCGATTGCCCAAATCGATTATACCAACACAAACAGTTGTGTTTCCTTACACCCTTGTTATGAAATCGATTTCCCAATCGATTTGCTTCAGTCAAAAGTCAACTTTTGTTGATTTCTTGTGTTCCAAGCAACCTGTTCCAAGTGTGTGTAGGATTTGATTGTTGTTCCTGAAATCTGCTCAATTCAAATATTAGATTTATCATGTATTGTGTGAACATTGTTGAATTATTAATTATGTGCAAATTTTAGGATCAAAGGATCAAATATCCAACAATCTCCCCCTTTTGGCATAATTGACAATTCATACAATTGTAACTTGAGCATTCAAAACAACAAGCATAAGTGTTATTATAAACTGACATTATTAATTATTATTGGTGTATCAGAGAGCAAAAATTCAAAACATCAGAATAAAGATAATGCAACTAACAAGTTATAATTTTTCTCCCCTTTGTCAGTTAAGTCAAAAGGCAGAAAAAAAAATAATTTCTCCTCCTATGTTAAGAACATATGCATTGAGGGTGAAATCATATAACATAGTGCATCAGAAACAATGAAGTTTATATGTATCAAGACAAAATCAATCAATGCAATTAATGAGACTTAGATGATTTAAGAGCTCAAATGATATATTACATTTATATAAAAAATTCATCATACATCACAGAATTATATACAGGATCAGAGCAAAACAGTATGAAACCTAAAGGGTCCTAATCACCTAGTCTAGGCTGGTCCTCACTATCATGTCTATGGGAGAGGTTGAGACCGCTGTAATTAACCTCAGCAGGTGTCTCCTCACCGTGAGTCTCAGGGTTATCTTAGGGGATTTGGGTTAGGTTCATCTGCAGCTTGTCGACCAATATCGCGGCGACATCTTCAAATGACAGTTTGATGCGAGGTGGTGTTTTGAATCGCATCCACATCATGAACAACTGAGTTCAAGGAGTCTTGCAGAGTCCTTTAAGCGTGCTTCCTATCGGACTGAGATTCTCAACACTTTGGCATTGTGTGCCATCTGACTTCAATGAATTCCATTTATTCGTGTCACAAAATCAGGAGTAAGCAGATTCAGTGACTTGTGTTGAGGCTATGAGGTTGAGGTTGGGGCTGGACTGGTTCAACTAGCTTCAGCTTGTAGGTGGTCTTATCACATTGTCATGTAACGGTCTGTCAATTGCAATCTCGATTCACAGATTGATTCACCAAACCACTATGGTGGTTTAGAGTAGATTCCTCATTTCCAATGAGACTTGAAGTGTTTGGAATTTTTTAGTGATCAACTGTGGATAAGGCAGCATCAGCTGGCTTTGAGATGCCTGTCCAACATGTGCCTAGCACAATCCAACACCAGCTCATCCTTAACTCTTGGGATAAAGCCCCATAACAGTATGATGTCCAATATTCTCTGACCCATCTGCATGATTTCCCGATCCTCGGTACCAGGATACGCGCCAGGGCATACATCAACATCCTCTGTTGAACCTTCATTTGACCAATGGGCAGTGAAATCGATTCCACAAACCCATCGACCATCAGGTCTTTAACTGCGGTATGCCTATCAAGTGTTTCTTCCCAACCTTCATCGGCAGTGTCAGCTTCCGAGCTGCCATCAATAGATTTGCCGTAGAAAGGCAATCCTGATAAAGTGGAGAAATCATCAAAAGTCATTGCAATCCTTTTTCCCTTAACTGAAGCAGTAAAACCTTCTTCAGTTAACTTGAATGTAGAATAAAACTCCCTGATCAACCTGGGATAGCTATGAAGTGTAGAAGACAGAAAACTCTCCAATCCATGAAACCTGAGGTGGTTCTGAAAAGTGAATTCCACAACACCAAAATATTCAAAATCCATGGTTCTTGCCTCATGAATTTTCCTTTTTGAGAAGTCTGTAGACAGAGATGGTTGTACCTCCTTTTCCTTTGGTGCTGAGACCTTCTTGGGAGGTGGAGAAGAATTAGCTTCTTCTTTCTTTTCTGAGTTAATTTTTTTCATGGCATCAGCCATGAGCTTTCAGTAGGGGGTTCCTTACGTTTTCTTCGGCTTTTCTTGGATTGGCGCATGAGCTTTTCCTTTATCTTTGCAAGTAATTTTTTGAGTTGGGATGGTACTCTTTTGTCAAAGTTGGAGGTGGTGAAGTGTTTCACTGTGGAAGAGATGATGGAGATGGAGTGCATGCTTGAGTTGTTTTACACGCGGGCATTTCAACATTTTGGTGTAGATTCGAAATAGGTAGAATGTAGATGCAGATTCACAACATGCAGAGACAGATAAGAATGAAGAACACAAGAGAAAAGCAGAGAAAATCTGGGAAGACAGAGTGCAGAAATCGATTTAGAAACTGTCTTAATTATAGCTCTTGAACTAGTAAATGATTCCGCAATCGATTAGGTTTACCGTGCTGGGAATCTTCAATCGATTCAGTAATGATGAAGTTCCACGGCTGTAATTTTGGAGTAACGGTCATATTTCAATCGATGTTCAAGATCGAATTGCCAGTTTTTACTTAATCGATTCCCAAATCGATTGTCTTAAGGTTGACAGCTTAACTAATCGATTTCGCAATCGGTATGGCTCGTGCAAGGTTAAAAAATATTCTGAGACTTTGAATCCTGAGGCTAAATATCGATTCCGCAAATCGGATTTTATAAACCATCTTACATTGCTGGTAATCGATTTCCCAAATCGATGTTTTAACTGGAAAACAATTACTGAAAAGTACCAGAATCGACCAAAAACTCATACTTACTAGGATCAATGATCCCTAGTTTCAATCCTTGATATTCAAAAAAACTTTATTTTGGCAATGCTTTTGTGAAGATATCAGCTATTGTTCTGTAGTGTTCACGATACTCAAGTTGATAACTGCCATTCTGACGAGTGGTCTCTTATTGAGTGTGCCTTTACCTCATGTGTTTTGTCCTTGAATGCATTACTGGGATCTTGGTTATGCTGATAGCACTTGTGTTATCACACATTATCTGGCACTGTTCCGCTGAAATCGCACCGGAAGTGCCATTAAATGCGTTTCATCCACAGAATTTGAGCGACAACAGCTCCAGCTGCTATGTATGTCGAGTTCTGGCAGTGAGACAATGCAAGTACTTGTTTGCTTCTTACTGAACCAAGACACTAGAGAATTACCAAAGCAATGACAAGTTCCTGAAGTACTTTTCCTGTCAGTTTACAACACAGCAAAGTTGAGTCTGGAATAACCAATCAAATGTACGATGTTGATTTCCTTTTGGGGATACCACAAACCAGACTTTTAGTACCGTACCAAGTATCTGAAAATTCTCTTTACTGGCATCTGAGGTGAGATTCCTTCGGATTCGATTGATACCTGTGTTGGCACACAATACAAACACTGAACATAATATCTGGGTCGGCCTTGCTGTAAGGTAGACAAGAGATCGCAATCATACGCACGAAGATCTAGTGCATCTACAGGGTTTAGCCCTTCTCATTCTCGGTCTAAGAAATTGTCCTTGACTCATGGGTGTATCAATGGACTTAAGTTTATCAAAGTTAAATTTCTTTATCAAATCAGAACAATATTTAGATTGACTAATGAAAATGCCTGGCTTGCTTTGGTTAATTTGAAATCCCAAGAAATATGACAGTTCACCCATCATTGACATTTCAAATTTACCTTTCATTAAATTTTCAAATTCTTTGCAAAGTTTATCATTTGTTGATCCAAATATTATGTCATCAACATAAATTTGGACCAGCAAGATGTCATTTTCAGTAGTTTTTGTAAAGAGTGTCTTGTCAACATTTCCTCTTGAAAAATTTTGTTGAATGAGGAAAGTGCTGAGTTTCTCATACCAAGCTCTTGGAGCTTGTTTTAACCCATAGAGGGCCTTTGAGAGTTTATACACATGGTTAGGAAAATCTGGATTTTCAAAACCAGGTGTTTGGCTAACAAAGACTTCCTTTTGGAGGTCTCCATTGAGAAAGGCACACTTCACATCCATTTGATATAGATTGAAGTCCATGATACATGCATAATCCAATAAGATTCTTATTGCTTCTAGTCTAGCTACTGGGGCATAGGTTTCATCAAAGTCTATTCCCTCCTCTTGACTATAACCCTTTGCAACTAATCTGGCTTTATTCCTAGTTATCACACCATTCTCATCTAACTTATTTCTGAACACCCACCTAGTTCCTATAACATGCTTACCCTCTGGCCTAGGTACCAAGTTCCACACCTTGTTTCTCTCAAACTGGTTTAACTCCTCTTGCATAGCAAGTATCCACTCACTATCTAAAAGGGCTTCCTTAATGTTTTTAGGTTCAATCTGAGATACAAAGGCTGTAAAGTTACAAAACTGACTAAGGCTTCTCCTAGTTGCAACACCTTTAGAGATATCGTCTATAATGTTGTCTAAAGGGTGGTTTCTATTGAACTTCCATTCCTTAGGCAACTCACAGGTTTCTATAGGTTCTACAGGGTCTGAACTAGTTGGAGGGTCAGCTATAGGTTGTTCTAGTGGTTCAGATTCTACAACATCATCCAAAATGTCAATAACCTTAGAAGGAGTTTTGTTCAAGTTTTCTGTAAAAGATTCATCAAACTTTACATGAACCGACTCTTCTATGGTTTTTGTTCTTTTTTTGTAGATTCTATAGGCCTTA
>PGTU02009278.1:0-10217 GCA_002896215.2 Cicer echinospermum
GAATTGGAGATGGAAAGCTTTCGACACCCTGTAGATTGTAAGACCCATAATTTTAAAGCTACATTTATGTATTTTTGGTGTATTTTGGATTTTGGCTCGGAGGCTTTTAAGCCAAAGTTAATAATATTTTGGAGTTTATAATCAAAAAGATATTTTGATGCCAATTAGAATTTCTCGTCGATAGAATAAATTGAAATTAACTGCGCGTGAATACTTTACGGGTATTAGGGCGTTTCGGGTGAAACGGTAAATTTTAATAAATATCTAGATTTTGAAGATATGGTTAAGTTTATATTTATTATATTATATATATGTTTAGTTGAGAGGGAAAAGAAAGGAAAACTAGAAAGGAAGGAAAAGGAAAGAAATAGTATATAAAGGAAGGAAGGAAAAAGGAGAAAGGAAAAAAAAAGAAGAAAAGAAAGGAAGGAAATTCAAATTTCGCAATCTTCTTCCTCTAACTGTGACCCATTTTTCTATCTTTCTCCATTTTCGTTTTCGTTGGCTATTCTTTTTCTTCAAAGCTAGTAACCCAAGGGTTGGGTGGAGAGTTAGATCAAGGTTTTTCGCAACTCCACTCTTCCTCTTTGATTCGAAAAGCGAAGAAAAACGGTTTTTTGAGATCCAAACACAAACCCCTCCGTTTCTTCTAGATCCAAACCTCATTCTCGAAGAGGATAGAAGGGAAAGTTGCTCACTACCACGCTACGGTGCTAGTGAACTAATTTGGAGCGGCGTTATGCGAGCGGGGATTTTTACCGGAATTACTCGCGGTACCGGGAAACGCATGTTTAAGCTACGTTGAGGTAAGGGCTCCTTCCAAACTTCTAGTTTGCATTAGGGACTTATCTGTGGTTGTGTGGGAAGGAATTTGTTAGGGTTAATGTATCGATTTGGGGAAAAAACGAAACTAGTGCGTTATGGGTAAAACCTTAGAGTTAGGTTTTTGTTTATAATGATGAGATGTTTCGGTGTAAATGAATTTTGAATGTCATTGTGTATGATTATGAGTAAATGAAATTTGATGTATCTGGGTGTTATGTTGCTTTGATTTGTTCGTTGTATTTGACGGTGTCCATACTTGATGTTTGTTATTTGGTGTGGTTGTTGTGAATTATGGTTTGAATGTGAGAGTATGATTGAGTTTGTTTCTATGGAATTTGAAAACCATTAGAGTAAACGAGTATTAAAAAATGGGAATCTTTTAATACCTCGGTTTACTTTAATGTGCTTTTGAGGAAAAGGTTAAGTTAACTGGGCGTTGAGATGGGGAATCTCTTAATGTCTCGGTTACTTAACTATCGTTTTGAAAATCGTTTCGGTAAATGAGTATTAAGAATGGGGAATCTCTTAATGTCTCGTTTACTGAATGTTTTGTGAGAAAATCGTTTAAGTCAAAAGTATATTAAGAATGGGGAATCTCTTATATGACTGTGTTTGCTTACGTTTTGTTTTGAAAATCATTAAGATAAATCGGTATTAAGAACGGGAATCTCTTAATGACTTATTTATTTATGTTGTTGAAAGTCGTTTAAGTTAAATGGGTATTAAAAATGGGGAATTCTTTTAATATCTGCATTTGCTTAACGATTGTTGTGAATGGGGTCTGTGTATGCTCATGGCATTTCATTTGGTAAATTGTGTCGACCCGTGATAGGTGACACCTTGGTAAAACTGTACTGACCGTGATAGGTGTACGTTTACGATTTACTTTTTGGTAAATCGTATTGACCCGTGATAGGTGACACCTTGGTAAACTGTACTGACCCGTGATAGGTGGTACATTTACGATTTTACGTTTTTTGGTGAATTGTGCTGACCCGTATAGGTGGCACTAGGTTAACAGTACTGGTCTGTGATAGCGGTACGTTTACGATTCCCGCTTTTTTCTTTTAGTAAATCGTGTTGACCCGTGATAGGATGACACCTCGGTAAACTGTACTGACCCGTGATAGGTGGTACGTTTCATGATTTACGCATTTAGTAAATCGTGCTGACCCGTGAATAGGTGGCACCTCGGTAATTGGTACTTTGGCCTGCGATAGGCGGTACAATTATGATTTACGGCCCTTCGAGGAGGGTTTTGGTTTGGGATTCCGAGTCCATGCATTTGGCATATACGCATTGCATTAGGGTGCTTGGCACGCGAGTCGTGATTTGATATGATTAATGATTTGAATTTATCGTGGTAATTGCGTTGAAAATGCTAAAGTGTTATGTGTTGATTATTGTGTGTAAGTATGATGGTTATCGAGATCCCAATTGCCGTGGTAATCGCGTAGTACTTGCTAAGTGTTAAGATATGAATTTTGATTAGGAATGACTTGAGTAAATGCATGAATTTTTGGAAAAACGATCAGGGAAATCGACTTCCCAATCGATTGGATGAGTTGCAGGAAGTTCCACTATTTTAACCTAATCGATTTTCCAATCGATTGTATAAATATATCTTTCAAAATCTTTTAGAAATCGATTTGGAAATCGATTGGCAGAGAGGCAGGAACTTCAGCAAAACTGCCAAAATCGATTTGGAAATCGATTTGGCAACACAAGACTCATCAAGAACTGACAAAATCGACTTAGAAATCGATTTGGTCATGCAAAAACTCAGCAGAACTGACCAATCGATTGATCGATTGGCTCAGCAAGTCCTTATTTTTGAGTTAGCATCGATTGGCTCAAGTGCTTTGGTCAGGTTATGTATTATGATGAACTTCATTTTGAGTTCATTGTTAATTGGGCATAGCCATATGGAAATCCTTTAAAGGTGCATAGCTTAGTTGAAACGGTTATTTTTGTGCATTTAAACTTAATGTTTATGTGCATCTGTTAATTTCGGTTGGTGACCCTTTTACAATTATGGTGGAAATCGGGCTTGCCCTCAGATAAGAGTCAGGACGATCCTCCGGTTTCGTACCCTACGGACGGGAATGGAGATGGGAACGCGTGATTGCAGTGTACATTAGGAGGATCTCACGGGGCGCGTGGAGATACTCAGCGGTGTATAGCTTTTTGGTAGGAATGATCAGTATTAGGATGATGTATAGGAACAGGTGTCCTTTTTTGGATTGGAGTATTTTTAGGTTTGGAAAACTGTATTTATACTAATATTGTCAGTTTGACTCTTATTCGCAATGGGTTCCCATTGTACCATTTGAATGTTGTGTAAATGTTTTGGATTTATAATGCGGCAGAGACTTTTCTGTACTTGTAAATTATAATAGACTCAATTTATTTATCCAAAGGCATTTCCTAATTTAATTCTTTTGTTTTATTTTAATTCCTTTTAAAAAAAATATAACCCTCGCTTTGAAAAACGGGGTGTTACATAGATCTCCACAATGGGCAAAAATTTGATCACTGAGTATCCTGATTACGGGAGAGATTCAAGAAATCTATGACTTGGACTTTCTACTGATGGAATGAATCCACATGTCTTTAAGCATCTCACAGCAAATGTGCATGTGATTTTGTTGATTTATAATCTACCTCAATGGTTATGTATGAAGCGTAAGTTTATGAAGTTGTGTCTCTGTTAATTCTGAACCCAAACAACCGGGGAATTGATATCGACTTATACTTGAGTCTTTTAATTGGAATATTTAAAATTATGTGGGAGACAGTGTGATATTTATGATGGGTATAAGAAAAAATGTTCAATTTGAAGGCTATGTTGTTCGACACAATTAATGATTTTTTCAACATATGGTAATTTATCACGATATAGCATTAAAGGTCAGTGTGCATGTCCTATATGCGAAGAGAGTACATATTGGATGCGGTTGAAATATTGTAAGAAAGAAGTATTTCTTTGACATCATATATTTTTACCTTTTAGTCATCAGTACGTGGTGGATAAATGCATTCAATGGAAAATCAGAGAAAGGTAGTGCTCCTTTAGCACCGACTAGATATCAAATTATTTGAAAAAGTACAAAGTTTGACCAATAAATTTGACAAACCCTTTTGCGAGAGAGCTTGTCAATAAATGGGTGGATAGAAAAAGTCAATTTTCTTTGAATTGTCATATTGGAAGTCATTGTATATAAGACATTTTCTCGATGCGATGCATATGAAAAAATGTATTGTTATGGTTATTGGTACATTACTCAATGTCCCAGGAAAGTCTAAGGATGACATCAATGCAGATTGGACTGGTCGATATGGAATAAGAAATGAATTGGGTCCCATAAAGAAGGAAATGCAGATATCTACCTCCAGCTGCTCATAATCTATCTAGAAAGAAAAAAACTGTTTTATGTAAATTTCTACAACGAAGTTAAAGTTCTAGAAGATATTCTTCAAACATTAAAAATTTAGTTTTGTATGAAAGACCTCAAGTTAAAAGGTTTGAGAGACCCATGATTGTCATGTTCTAATGGAGAATTTGCTACCAATAGGTATACGTTTCATTTGTAGTTAAAGTGGTCGATTCTCATTAAATTACCGACATTGCATAGGGAATTGTTATTACTTTGTGTGAGCTTGAAATGTATTTCCTCACCCTCGTTTTTGATATAATCGGTTCACCTTATTGTTCATCTTGTTAATGAGACACAACTTTATGGGCCAGCTTATATGAGATGGGTGTATCCGATATAACGATATATGAAATATAAATGGGACGTAAAAGTAAAGTCGAACTAGAAGGTTGTATTGCTGAACAGTACATTGACGAAGTAGCTGTTGAATTTTGTACTTGAATATCTAATCAATGTGAATCCATAGGCTTCCCATGTTCATCATTCAGGAAGAATAACAGGAGGAATGAATAATTAGAAAGAGTGGTAATGATTATATCAAAGGACAGAATGGGAGCAAGCACAATTGTATGTTCTGCACAATGATAAGGTTCAACCGTATGTTACAATACACATGGATCAATATTATCTGGTTGAACATGTTAGGAATCAAAAATTGGATAACACAAGAGCACAATCGAAGTTTTGTAACATGGCTAAAAAATCACGTTAACTTCAAATTTTTGATATAGACCCCCGGTTCAATTTCATAGAGATGAGGTGGCTAGCAAAATGGTCCGAGTTTACATGTCTTTTCTTACATGAGTTATGTAATTAACGACTACACAGTTTATACCAACGAACAAGATGATCAAACGACTATGCAAAATAACGAGTCACTCTCGTAGCTGAATCTATCAAATTTTGGGGTTATCGAGCATATATGGAGTTAGATTACACAATGCTTTTGTGTTCCCATTTTTTGGTTGCAAGTGGGTCGATAATAATAATGGCGTTCAAAATTGATAAGTCAGGGTTCTTACTTTGTCGATTTTAATAGGGTGTGATACAAGATGAGTCTTTTATTTTAGCGTCGCAAGCTCAACAATGTTTTTTATTCACTGATCCTGTTGATGATAAATGGTCAATTTTTCTAATCGACCAATAAAATAAGTGACAATAGCAATAACGATGAAAGATGTTTGGTAATGTTCCTTTCTTTGCGACATCACAACCACATGAAAATTGATTCCAACTGATGATGTATTATATCTTAGAGATGATCATGATGAGAGAGAATTTGGATTAATCCATCATTTCGTATCGTTTAAGGACAAACAAAGGTGAATCCGACCAGAAAAAGAAGAAGGACATCTTAAGATGTTAAGTGTTTTATGTTAAGCCATGTAATTTGAACTCATCATGTAATTATACTAAGTTTATGTAATTAAGTGTTTGACCTGCTATAACTGAGTATTAAGCCATTTAGCTTAACTGTATTTGATTTTCTGCTTATACTGAACTTGAAACTTGAATTTGAAAAAGCTATTGTTTGACTGGGCATTTCGTTTTGAACTTGAACTGATCCCAATTTGAACTAATCATGTAAATTTAGGCTTTATTTATATGTATTTAACTAAATTATTTGAGAAAAAAAAATCAAAATATAGGTATTTACATAAACTGAACTGAATTGTAATTTTAGCATATTTAACTTGAACTGAACATAAACTTATAATTTTACATCGCTTTTGTCATAAGCGTTGTAAAGGCTTTCATTATAAACATTTTTATAGCGCTTTTGTCCATAAGCGTTGTAAAAGCTTTCATTACAAAACATGTTACATCGTTTTTGTCAATAAGCGTTGTAATAAATGCTCTATTATAGCGCTTTATATAGTATATTTTAAGCGCTTTGTTGTAAAAGCGTTGTAATAAGGTGTTAGGTCTTTTAAGCGCTTTTAAATTGCTTTTTGCAAGCGCTTGTAATATGATCTTTAAGTTAAATAATAATAGAACTCGCTTTAGTTTCTTTTTCATTGCTGTACTCTCCTCTACGAACCAGACAGTGCGAACCTCCTCATTTTCGTCGTTGTTATACTCTCCTCTTCGTTACTGTCCATTTGAACCCTATTGACCATTCTTATCCCTCTTCACTACTATTCGCTACAAACCCTCTCCATACGAAATCTTCTCCATACGAACCCTATTGCGAACCCTCCATACGCACGCCTATGCCATAATGTATTTTTTTGCGTCTCTATTTTCCATTGTTTCCTAACTTAACGAACTCAAATATTGTTGTTGTCAAGTCTTGGTATTTTATTAATTTGTTATTGTCACTAAACTGCATGTTGAACTTATACTTGCTACTTAGACTACTGCATGTTGAACTTGTTGAAGTTATACTGAACTTATAACTATAATTGTGGTGAAATGTGTAATAAATGGATTCCAATAATGATTTCAGATGCGTCAAATAATGAAGTTGTCCAATACTAAGATTTTAATGATTTTAGAAAAACGTTTGTTAATCTCTAAGAGAAGTGTTTGAAGCTAATAATACTACACTCACTTTTATTTTAAAATAGCGTTTGTTGTATCTTTAACAATCTATATACTGTAGCAATTAAAATACTGTAAACCAGTTTAATAAAAGTGTTGTAAAGGTTTATCTTAGGCATAATGGTAAAATCAATCTTGAGTTCACAAACATCTTTATGTTTTTAACTATTTGGTTATGATAGTTGAACAGGTAGCTACATCTTTAGCTAATCAATCACATTTTTATTAATATTCTTTTAATGAATGCTATAAAGCAAATCTAGTATAAAGAAACCATTTTAGTCATGGTTCAATAATTGAGTGAGGTGTATTAAAAATACATTACAAATAGCTATTAGTTTAGTTTATACGGTTGTCTGTTGTAGCATACCTAATTGGTTTAACAAAAAAAACAAATCATGAAGTAAAGATTCTAATATCCACAATTGGAATACAGCAATATTGAACCCACCTAAAATATTGCTGTTAAATGTAATAGAAATACTATATTTAATTTAAACATTAAATGTTGAATAATAAATAAATATAATAGGTGAAATGACTTCTACTCTTATTATCTTAATATTTTTAAAAAATATTTTATTATTTAATTCAAGTTAAAAAATATTTTATATTTAATCAAGTGTATTATTCCTCTTATAACACTCAATGTGGTATAAATTTCATCCATATACCCTTCATGAATTTCACCATATACCCTTCATGGTCTAACATAAAAATAAACTTTTTATGTGATAAAAAGAAGATGAAATTTAATTAGAGAAAATAGATTTTCAAACAGACTAAAAACAATATATTAAATTGTTTCAAAAAAAATTTATAAGCACTCAGATCCATTTAAAAAAGTATTTTAAAACATTCTATAATGATTATTTTACAGAGATTTTTATGGTACAATTGAATTATGTTTTGCTACTATCATTAAATTAATCATCATTGTCTATAACATTTAAAATTTAACACCACTAAATTTGAAGTTTTATATTTTTTTCTATTTAAAAAATAATTAATAAATTTTAAATTTATAAAAAGATTAAATTACTATGATTCTTTATTCAAATCACATAAAAAAAAAAGAGTCGGGACAACTGGTCTATAAATAACCAATTCCTTATCTTTTATGATATTAAAAATAAATGTTATATTCATTAATTAAAATTATTAATCTTATTTATAATTGTGTTATTTTAAAAAAATGTAGAAAAATAAAATGGGGTTTAGGGGTATTTGAAAACTCGTCTTCATTCATTGCAACGGCAGTTTGCAAACTCTTTTTTTTTTTTTATTTATGTTTTATTTTTTTAACTTTTGATTTGAGTTAAGGGACAAAAACAGCGTCCTTATTTTCAGAGGTAATCAAAAAAAAAAAAAATTATGAGGACTAAATTAAAAGTGGTTAATTTACAGAGACCAAAAATATTTAAACAAAAAAAAAAACCAAGTTTCTTTTATCCACTCACTACCTCTCCGCGGTTCATCACTATCTCCCTTCGTCGTTCTTCATTGTCTATCTCCTCGTTTTTCATCGTTTATCTTCGTCATTAGTTCATTAAGAATCAAAGACGAACTTAGAAACGACTGCGCGACAATGACAATACGTGGCTGATGGCACCAAGACGACAACAATGCAAACACGAACAAATTAGGAGTGAGCCAAAGGAGATATCTTCTTGTGGTGGTGAAAGAACGGAGAGTTTTGTAGAAGGACGATGAAGAGGAGCAATTTTTTTCTATGGTAGAGCGGTTTCGCGAGATAAATGAAAGAAGTTATTAACATCTAGATTGATAATAATGTTAATTTTAATTAAAATAAAAAATTAGGAAAATAATTTGTTAAATTTAAGAGGATTAAATTGAAAAAATAAATACACCGGTACAAAAAATTTGGTCAACTTAATAAATAATATATAGATACTAATGTGAAAATAAAACATATTTATTTATTAAAATTTAACTTAATTGCAGTTTTGATTCCTTTATTTTAGCTGAATGACGAAAGTATTTTCCTCAGTTTTGGTACTCAAATAGAATTTTGGTCAAAAATTTGATGAAATGTCATTTTTTTTAAGTCACACCATACCATCTATGATCATAGATTTCAAGTACAATTGTTGTACCACGAGATCTTTAGGCATAATGTGACTTCAATAAGCGCAAAAAAATTGACACTTAATTAAATTTTGGACCAAAACTCTATTTGGGGACCAAAACTCGGGAAAAATAAATAGATGAACTATTTTCGTGATTCAAGTAAAATAAAAGAATCAAAACTACAATTAAAAACTACAATTAAACCTTAAAATGGAGTACCGATAGACTTCTTGTTTAAGAGTACTATAAAAATTGTCTTATTTTATTATTGGAAATGAAAACATGAAACACTAAAAAGAAAACATTGTAGTCTCGATACCATCGTGGACAAAGATAAACAACTCAATCTCTACATAATCCACTTATTGCTCCCCACCGCGAAGGCCCGACGCAGTAAAAAAATGAGTTTTTTATTTGTCGCTTTCTACCTATACTTTTCACTTTCAACATATTTAAAATAAGTATATAAAAATTTTTACGATATATAAAATTTACTTTTTTTTTTTTTATTTAGTCAATTTTTAAATATTTTAAAATAATTTGAACAATATGAAACTTTTTGAATTTTTTTTTCCAAATTATCAAATTAAATGAAATTTTTAAAATTTTCAAAACTGTCACATCCAAATAAACTTTTAAAACTCATATTTTTTAAACATTTGAAACTTTTTAAATGTTTGAAAAGTCTCAATACCCTTAAAATTTCGAAAAGTTTGAATATGTTCTAATTAATGGTTATATTTAATATTTATCCCTCACATGGTTAAGATTGAGCAATGTTCAGCAATCAATGGGAAATTATCGATTGAAATTAGTGCGACACTGCACATTGATCATTGATATTACCACATCCGTTAAATAATATGTATGAAAAACAATACTTTTATTTACGAGTTAATTATGGTAACAACGATATGATTGAACTTTCAAAATTTTGACACATAATTTAAATAGACATATTGAAACTGTCGAAATTTTGAAAGTTCAGAGAATTTTTGCAAATTTTTAAAGGTTTATTAAAATTCTTAAAAAATGAGTTAAATTTTATTTGATATCACAACTAGAAAATTAGTGTTTTACCTACGGATTTTCCTGCGGATTATAGTTTAAAATCCGCAGGAACAAACGTTACCTGCGGATTTATGGCGGAACCATTTCCCCACGTAAAACCTTCGTGGATAACTGTTTCCTGCGATTTCTGAATCCGCTGGTAACGTACATGCGATAAATCCGCAGGAAACCCTAAATAAATTCCGCAGCAATATTTTATAAACTTAAGGCATTTTCTTACGAATATTCATGCAGAACAAATCTGGAGTA
>PGTU02009279.1:0-44581 GCA_002896215.2 Cicer echinospermum
AGTAAAACTTCATAGGGTTCTTTCTGATTGCGGTAATACCTACCAACACAGGTGAGGTGGTCAGTTTTCTCTTTAGTAACTGGAAGTTTTCTTCACACTTCCTCCGTCCATGCGAACGGTTGATCTTTTCTGGTAAGTTTGGTCCAGTGGAGCCACAATCTTAGCAAAACCTTCGATAAAACCTCCTGTAGTACCCTGCCAGTCCTACAAAACTCCATATGTCAGTGACAGTTGAGGTTGTTTCCAAGCCAGAACGCCTCAATCTTAGCCGGATCTACAGCGATTCCTTCCTTGTTATCACATGTCCCAGAAATTCACTTCTCTTAGCCAAAATTCACACTTCGACAGATTGGCATATAATCGCCTCTCGCGTAAAATCTCAAGAACTTGTCGTAAGTTTTCTCCATGCTCTTCTTCAGTCCTTGAATAAATCAATATATCATCAATGAACACCACAACGAATTTATCAAGGAATGAATTAAAGATTTCTGTTCATGTAGTCCATGAAAATTGTCGGTGCATTGGTAACTCCAAACGGCATAACCAGGTATTTCATAATGTCCATAGTGGGTTCTGAAAGCTGTTTTCTGAATGTCTCCTTCCCTTACTCGAATCTGATGGTAACCCGACTTCAAGTCAATCTTCGAAAATATCGCGGCCCCTCTCAATTGATCCATCAAATCATCGATTCGTGGCAAAGGATAACGATTCTTAATAGTTGCCTTATTAAGCTGTCTATAATCCACACATAGGCGCGAGCTTCCGTCCTTCTTCTTAACTAGCAAAACTGGAGCTCCCCACGGTGAAGTTTCAGGAAGTCGTCACCCAGTTTAGTCCTGGTACTCATCGGGAAGTATTTGTCTAAAAACTTCCTTTTAAATGATTCCCAGTTCACCTCCTCGTGGGCTGCTCCCATCAATAACCTTGCACTCCTCCACCAGTACTCAGCATCCCCCAACAGCATATAAGTGGCATAGCTGACCTTCACTCCCGCCTGACAGTTTATCATTTCAAAGATCTTCTCCACTTCTTGGATCCATTCATCCACCTTCTCTGAATTCTCATCCCCCTTGAACTTAGGAGGATTGTAACGACGGAAGTCTTCTAACCCTCTTGACTCTGCAGCACGGATCTCTCTTCCCCTCTTTTCAAGATCTCGTTGAGTCTTGGCAGCAGTCTGTGCAGCAACAGAAGCAGCCATGTTATTCATAGCCTCTGCGATTTGATCATTCTTATTAGCGTTGGCTCTCGGAGCGTCATTCCTTCTTGGCGGCATGGTTTCCTATAACACCGTCATCAAGTAGAGTCTTAACACTACTTCAAATAACTCCAAACTAACGTCTGACTATAACCACACATAATAATTATATTGGACTTGACAACTCAAGTCACCTAAACCGACACATGATCATATGACAACTCCCAACTTATAGGTCGACCTACAATCTATAACCAAGGTTCCACAGCTCCCAAAGAAAACTAAATCAATGCTCTGATACCACAATGTAACACCCCGTTTTTCAAAGCGAGGGTATATTTTTTTTTCCAAAAGAGATTAAACTAAAACAGAGATTTAAATAAGGTAAAATACTTTTGGATAAATATTTAAGTCGTAACACAACGACAAATAAGTCAACAGAATTTACAAGCAGCGGAATCGTTTTTGAAATACGAATCCAAGTGTTTACATTTTCAAAAGGTGGTACAATAGACCCAATCATAACAAAATGTCAAACAGATAATATCAGTAAGTACAATTTTCCAAATCAAAATACTCCAACCCAAAAAGTAGGACGTCTAGTCCCTATACATCAACCTAATTTGATCATCCTACCAAAAAACTATACACCTTGAGTGATCTCCACGCGCCCCGTGAGATCCTCCTAACGTAGCTGCAGTCAAGCGTTCCCATCTCCATTCTCGTCCGTAGGGTACGAACCGGTAGGATCGCCTGACTCTCATCTGAGGGCAAAGCCAGATTTCCACAAACAATTGTAAAGGGTCACCAACCGAAATTAACAGATAACACACATAACATTTAAGTTTTAAATGCAAAAATAACCTTTCAACTAAGCATGCACCTTAAAGGATTTTCCATATGCTAAAAGTCATATAATGCTTGCCAATTAACAATGAACTCAAAAATGAAGTTCTTAAACCATCAAGTAATACATAACTGACCAAAGCATTGATAAATCAATTGAGCAATCGATTATCTAACTCAAAATAAGGACTTTTGCTGAGCCAATCGATTGCCAAATCGATTTGGTCAGTTCTGCTGAGTTTCTGCATGACCAAATCAATTTCTAAGTCGATTTTGTCAGTTCTGATGAGTCCCTGTGTTGCCAAATCAATTTCTAAATCGATTTTGGCAGTTTTGCTGAGTTCTTGCCTCTCTGCCAATCGATTTCCAAATCGATTTCTTAAAAGATTTTGAAAGATATATTTATACAATCGATTGGCAAATCGATTAGGTAAAATAGTGAACTTCCTGCAACTCACCCAATCGATGGGGAAATCGATTTCCCCTGCTTATTCTTCCAAAAATACTTAAACTAATTCAATCACACTCACACATAACTCCAAAACTTAACACTTAGGAAAACCCACACAATCACCACGACGAATTGGCTTTCGAAACAGTTTTACAATCCATCACACTTACACACAAAATCAATACATAACACTTAGCATTTTCAACACAATTACCACGACGACTCAAAGTCAAAACTCTCAATCATGACTCCAAACATACACGACTCGCGTGCCAAGCACCCTAATGCAATGCGTATATGCCAAAATGCATGGACTCGGAATTCCAAACCAAAACCCTCCTCGAAGGGCCGTAAATCATAATTGTACCGCCTATCGCAGGCCGAAGTACCAATTACCGAGGTGCCATCTATCACGGGTCTGCACGATTTACTAAAAAGCGTAAACCATAAACGTACTGCCTATCACGGGCTCGTATCGTTTACCGAGGTGCCACCTATCACGGGTCAGCACGGTTTACTAAAAAGAATGTAAATTGTAAACGTACCGCCTATCACAGGCCAAAGTACCATCTACCAAGGTGCCACCCTATCACGGGTCTACACAATTTACCCAAAACGAAACCATAAACGTACTCCCTATCACGGGGCCCGTATCGTTTATCGAGGTGCCACCTATCACGGGTCTGCACGGTTTTCAAAAACGTAAATCATAAATGTACCGCCTATCACAGGCCAAAGTACTATTTATCAAGGTGCCACCTATCACGGGTCTGCACGATTTACAAAAAGGATGAAAATGCAGGAACATATACCGACTCCATCCACAACAAAACGTTAAGCAAATGCAGATATTAAAAGATTCCCCATTTTTAATATCCATTTAACTTAAACGGTTCTCACAACAAACATTAAGCAAACAGACATATTAAGAGATTCCCCATTCTTAATACTCTTTTGACTTAACTGATTTTTTAAAACAAACATTAGGTAAACCGAGATATTAAAAGATTCTCCATTTCTAATACTCGTTTAACTCTAATGGTTTTCACGCCAACATTAAGTGAACGCATACCTTAAGAGATTCCCCATTCTTAAGACTCGTTTAACTTAAACATTTTTCTCAAACGCACATTAAGTAAACCGCGGTATTAAAAGATTCCCCATTTTTAATACTCGTTTAACTCTAATGGTTTTCAAATTCCACAGAAAACAATTTAAGACATACTCTCACATTCAATCCATAGTTCACACCAAAACACGTCAATCAACAACCATCAAGTATGAACGCGCCAAATACGACGAACACAAATCAACGCAACATAACACCCAGATACATCAAATTTCATTTACTCATAATCATACACAATGACTTCAAATTCATTTACCACGAAACATTCATCAATATAAACAAAACCTAACTCTAAGGTTTTACCCATAACGCCTTAGATTCATTTTCCCCAACTCAATACATTCAACCCTAACAAATTCCTTCCCACACAACCACAGATAAGTCCCTAATGCAAACTAGAAGTTTGGAAGGAGCCCTTACCTTAACGTTAGCTCAAACGTGCGTTTCCGGTACCGTGAGTAAATCCGGTAAATTTTCCGCTCGCAACCACGCTTCCAAAACTGGTCCACTAGCGCTGTAGCACGGAGGTGAGCAACCTTCCCTTCTATCACTTCTTGAAACGACGTTTAGATCTAGGTGAAACGGGGAGGTTTGTGTTTGAATCTCAAATACGTTTTACTTCGTTTTCGAATCAAAGAGGAAGAGTGGAGTTGAGAAATCCTTGTTCTAACGCTCACCCAACCTTGGGTTACTATTCTTGAAGAAAAGGAAGCGAAGAAAATGAAAAATGGAGGAGAAGGGAAAAGGGGGGTCACAGTTGATCAGAGGAAGAAGATGGAAAATTTCAGATTTTCCTTCCTTTCTTTTTCTTTCCTTTGTTTTTCCTTTCTTCCTTTTTCCTTCCTTCCTTTATATACTCTTTTCTTTTCCTTTTCCTTCCTTCTAGTTTTCCTTTCTTTTTCCCTCCAAACAAACACATAAATATATAATAAACATAACTTAACAAATATCTCAAAATATCTAGATATTTGTTAAATTACCATTTCACCCGAAACGCATTAAATTCTCCGTAAAGGATTCACCGCAGTTAATTTAATTTAATTATCGACGAGAAATTCTAATCGGCATCAAAATATCTTTTTGATTATAAAAACTCCAAAATATTATTAACTTTGGCTAAAAAGTCTCCGAGCCAAAATCCAAAATACACCAAAAATACATAAAGGGTACTTTAAAATTATGGGTCTTACATTAATAGCTTCGGCCCAAAAGTATTTTTCAATGTTGGCTTCATTTCAAATAGTTCTAGCCATTTCTTGTAAAGTTATATTTTTCCTTTCAACAACTCCATTTTGTTCGGGAGTTCTTGGACAAGAAAAATTGTGAGAAATACCATTTTCTTCAAAAAGATTTTTAAAGGATTCATTTTCGAATTCACCTCTATGGTCACTTCTTACCGACACAATTTTTGATCCTTTTTCATTTTGAATCTTTTTGCAAAAATGGTGGAATGCCTCAAAAGCTTCATCTTTATGTTTTAAAAATAAAACCCATGTAAAACGAGAGAAATCATCAACAATTACAAAACCATATTTTTTTCCACTAAGACATGGAGTTTTGATAGGACCAAAGAGGTCAATGTGAATAAGTTAAAGAGGATGATTTGTTGAAACAATATTTTTAGAGTGAAAGTTACTTTTAACTTATTTTCCTTTGACACAAGCTTCACATACTTTGTCTTTCTCCAAATTCAATTTCTAACTTTTCACAAGTAAGACATAATTCTTAGATGATTACCTTTTCAGTATATGATTTTTCCATGAGACAGAGGTTGGCATCTTCTTCCTTCTCTTGCTCAGGTGATGACTCGTCACTGTCATCCCAAGTAATCATCATAGATTTATTTTTGTAGGGAAATATTCTTGAGTTTCTTTTGTTTAGAGGACACTCAGTTTTCTAGTGTCCCATCTTGTTGCATCCAAAACAAGTTATCTGACTTTTGTTAGTTTTTTCTTTTTGAGGAGATCTTATATCATATCCTCTTCGATTTATCATCCTCTGAATTCTTCTTGAAATCAGAGCGAGTTCATCATCATTTTCAGATAGAGGATACTCTAAGCTTTCCTTTTTTATGACATCTTCAGTCTTCTTGGAGGATGAACTTTCTATTTGGTTGGATTTTAGAGCTATTATTTTTCCTTTTTTGCTTGGTTTGTTTGCCAGCAACAATGGTTCATGAGCTCTTAGAGCTCCAACCAGATCTTATAATTTCATGTTAGCCAAGTCTCATGCTTATGTGATGGCAGACACCATTGGTCTCCATACTTTTGGTAAACTCCTTAGAATTTTTCTTATCCTCTCTTGAACACAGTATACATTTCCAAGAGATCTCAAGTTGTTTAGTATAATTGTTAACCTTGAGAACATTTCATCAATTGTTTCATTCTCCTTCATTTTGAAAAGTTTGAAATCTCTTACTCACATGTCAATCCTCGCTTCTTTTACGTGGCTTGATCCTTCAAGATGGATCTTCATATTGTCCCATAGTTCCTTAGCGTTTTTGCATTCTTCAACACTATCATATTCTTCCATGTTCAAAGCACACGTTAGAAATAAATGAGTTTTAGAGTTTAGGAGCACCTTAGCATTTTCATCAATCGTCCACTGTGCTAGAGGTTTCTCGTCGGAGGTTGCATATGTGTTGTTGGTTTTGTGATGTGATCCCTGTTTTCAACCACATACCACATGTTGTTATCTTGTGATATAGAAATAGTCTCATCTTACCTTTCCAATGGTAGTAATCTGTGCCATCAAAATAGAGAGGTATGCTGAATGATCCTCCTTCATGAATATACTTAGCTTTTGACATTTTTTCTTTTGATCTTTTTCTCTCACACGGTTAGATGTAATTTTCTAGAGAACCTTGCTCTGATGCCAATTGTTGTAGCTAAAATATCACTATAAGGGCGGTTGAATAGGGATTTTTTGTTTTTAAAAAGTTTCTCACGTGTTTTGAAATTCTATCCTCTCTAAGATGATGCGAACCTGAGGATGGTTATTTAAACCTTTAAATTTGTGCTGACTAAAAGAAAGAGAAACTGTAGAGAATGACACACATAACTTTTATACTGGTTCACCCAATGAAGGCTACGTCCAGTCCTCACACTCTTGTGAGATTTAACTAATGATCAAACAGATTAACCTCTCACAGAGGTTGATTACACTTTGTGTATTCTTTAGCCTCACCAAGCTTACAATCTTGTTTCTTACAAGTTTCAACTATTTCTAAGTGTAACTCACGTGGAAATTACAAAGTAATATGAGTATGATGTTTCTCTTTTTTTAAACACTTTCTAAAAAGATATTTCAAAGATCTAGTGTAGGATTATAGAAAGTATAAAGAGAGAGGATAAAAATTGCTCTTGATAGCTTTAAGATACTTGATCTTTTTATGCAATGTTTTTGTGTATTTGATAATGGAGAGCTCCCTGCCTTTTATAGAGATCTTATGGTGCTATTTCCATGTGACAAACATCTTATGACCGTTTGGGACATGATCAAAAAGTCCAAGGTCTTTGATCCTAATTACAGAACTGCCATCCAGCTGTCCTTGGACAGATGCAGTCCATCTTATGGTGCATTTGATAATGGAGAGCTCCCTGTCTTTTATAGAGATCTTATGGTGCTCTTTCCATGTGACAAACATCTTATGACCGTTTGGGACATGATCAAAAAGTCCAAGGTCTTTGATCCTAATTACAGAACTGTCATCCAGCTGTCCTTGGACAGATGCAGTCCATCCTTGTGCAGGAGGTTCAAACCTCCTAGGTACTTGGTCATGAGCTGTCCTTTTCTCTTTTCATTCTTCAAGACATGTAAGGCTATATTTTTGACTTTGTGGGCTACAACCTTTATGTAAGTTGAAGTGCTAGGTCGTTTTCAACTTTTGAGAATGATGTTGACTATAGATCTATCCTCTTACATTGTACTGGCCATCCTCGTACCTCGTACGGATAGGGGGGAATAGACCAGGTCGGGCTTTGAAAGGTCTGAGCCTAGCATGTGATTGATTTTTTAGGCCTAAGTCTGGCCTACGACCTATCATAGGCTTTTTTTTTAGGTATGGCCTGGCCTTTTTAAAAAATCTGGTCGGACCTGGAAGCCTATTTAAAAGCCTTATTCACATTAAATCATTTAAATGTTCTAACAAAATAATTTTTTACAAATATGAAACAAATATCCTTTAAACCCTAAAACATAATTTTTTGTTTCAAATAATAGATTTTTTTTTCTAAAACAAATGCACTCTTTATTACCTCTCAAATAAATATGGAATGACTAGTGAGTGATTGACTAATTGAATGGCTACCGAATATGAATATCTACCGCATATGAAATTGTTGCTAAATATGGAATGCTTACTGAGTGATTGTACAATTGATTGTATAATTAATAAATAATATATATATATATATATATATATATATATATATATATATATGATGGTCTGTCAAACATAATAAGCTTTTTTATAAGCCTGAGTCTGACCTATTTAAATAAATAGGCTTTAAAAATAGCCTGAGCCTAGCCTTTTTATTAAATAGGTCAGGCTATGCCATAAGTAGGCCAGGCCATAGGCTCTTAACGGACGGCCTAGCCTATTCTCATCCCTACGTACAACCCATCCTCGTATCAGTTAAATCTGGCCTCTGACCTCTTTGATTAAAATGTTTTATTTCTTCATTTTTGAATACCGTTTTAACTTCTCATCATGACTAAAAGTCATGGTTACAGTGAAGATGAATATTATGCATCTTTGAAGGTCATCCTCTCAAGGGTTCATCCTATCCTCCAGTTTTGAAAACTTGATGGATTGAGTCAGATTTTTTTCCTTTTGATCTTATTGATGATTAACCTGTTTTCTTATAAGAATTCGCTCAAAAGCACAGATTAGTTATTAAACACAATGATAGTGTTTCAGCAAGTGTACTGAATTGTTGCAAGTAATAATAAAACGGTAGTGTCGAGTGTCGAACTCAAGGATTACGTTTTACTAATGAATTATATTTAATTACTAAAATTGAACAAAAAGTTTCCGAATTGACTAAAATAATATATGAAATTAACAACAGTAATAAAATTGATCTTTTATAATGAGAAAAATTTCAGGGATGAGTTTCACTTCGAATCCAACTTTGATGTCGAATTTGATCCTAGTTACTGAATTCCTTTATTGAATTATTACCAAATTCTCTTCATTATTCTTGCCCTAATGTCTTAGTGACAGAACCTTTAATTCCAAAGTAACCCTTAATTCCTTAGTAGATTTAAGATTAGAATTAAGCATTACCGTACATGAATTCTCTTTTTAAACTATTGTCTCTGCAACTAATTTAATTAGTTTCATGACCTGCATCTATCCATAGACTACGAATTCATGAATTTCTCATCTCAAAGCATTCGTAAAGTCCACTTCTGTTTCAAAATACAAATCGTAGAACATTTTAATGTTGATCAAGCAATAAAAAACATTAAGCACATAGATGAGAAAAATAATTCAATAAACTCATTCATATAACGAGAAAACAAATCAGAAAAATAAGGGTTTCATCTTGTTATACTCATCCCTAACAAATAGGGTTTAGTTACTCATGACAGAGATATAAAAGATAGAGATTAGAGAAGAATTAGAAGAAAGATTCATGAATGATTCTTGATAAAACTGCTCCAATGGCGTTAGAAACGGTCGTCTTTGAGTTTCTATGTTAGGGCACAAGTCTCCCCACTTCCCAATAGTCAAAAAGATCCATAAAAAGTGAAAAATTGCATTTTTTAATGAATTTTGTCGCGTCCATGTTCCCCAGGTGCAGAAAACGCGCTTCAGGAGTGCGCTTGCAGTGTTGAATGTCAAGAAATGCGCTTCATGTGCGGCAGTTGCGCTTCAGGTGCACAGCATATGTTGGCTGACCTATACTGCATTTTTCTCCTCTTTTGAGTCTGAATTTGGTTCTGGTGTCTTCATGACAGTTGTAGTTATGGATCGTAGATTTCATGTGCACTTGGTTTGACTCCAATTGGACATCTACAACTCCAGATATGGCTGAAATACTCCACATAGGTCATGTTGATTTCTCACCAAAATTCAGCACTGCACTAAAACAAAGTCACAATGCAAAACTACGAAAAATATATACTTAATCAAGCAAATAAGAACATAAACATTTCATTAAATCAAAGAACTAAAATCAACAAAATATATCAAATAACTTCTTAAATTAACTAATGGTTAAAGATAAAAAAAAATACTAAAATCAATGAAAAATATGCATATGATGAAGAATCATCATACAATCATAATCCTTTAAGTAATTTTGTTATCATTAAAATCATTTGAGAGAGATTTTGTCTCAACACATTGACCATATTCACGGAAAAAGTAAGCGAAAAGAAAGAAAGAAAAAAAGATAAAAGCAACAAGAAAGGTATATTTAATAATGTTTCAAAAACAAGTCTAGATCGAATATTATAATATAAATTTTATTGAAAACATTTGTGTACTCTTGATTTTTTTATTTTTTGACTTCAAAACAACTTCAATAAATCTTAAATTATGATAAGGATCACCCTTATTGCTATCTTTATTTCAAAAACTTTGCAAGATTCAGACGTCATTAGAAATATTTGAGATTTGAATTTGATTAGTTTGGATTAGTTTTAAATTTAAATTTGATTAGAAATAGTTGAGATTTAAATTTGCTCTATGGGCTAGATATTTGATAGCAAATAGTTGTTTGTCCAACATATGAATAGATCCATTCGACAACATCAACATCATCAATAGAGTTGTTTTAGTTGAGTCTAAAGAGTTATTGTCGAAGACTTCTTGAATTAGGGATAGGAAAACAGGGGAACTCGTCATTTTTGATCCCGCCTAATCATTAATCTGTCCAACTAGAGGTGTAGGATTCAAAATTTCACTATGTCTCATTTTATTGAGAGTTGACCCTTCAATGACTTATTTTTAAAAACATATTTATTAACATATTCATAAAAACAATATTAAAAATGTTAAAACAAATAAATATAAAGATACTTTAAGAAAACCAAAATATGGAACTATTGAGTTTACTAAAAATATGAAAATTATCATTCAATTGTTCACATAGTATCATCTAAAAACCTATTATTAGTTAATAAGACAACAAAATAAAAAGTTTAAGAGTTCACCGATTTACAAATTACTAAAAACATGATACCAAAAGCATAAAACTAAAGCAATTAATTTAAAACGATTTTCTCTCTCTACTCTATTGAGGAGAAAATTAGAAAATAAATTATGACTTACAATAAAAAGAAAAGAAGTGTACAATTTTTTTCTTTATTATTTTAATTTGATAGACTAACTAGTCTGTCCTCATCATCACACGATTTTTAACTGATTAGAGAAGACATGCTAATTAGTAGTGGCGGATTTAAAATTTCAATTACAAACCGCCAAAAAATATGAACTAAACTAACCAAGACCACATATCAAACTCATGTTGCAATCCCTATCTCGAATAGGCTTTCTAGCATAATTAGTCTTAAAATCAATATTCTCCTAATCAGTAAAACCAAAACCAAAATCAATTACTGTGTTTTAATTTTGATGTTTGGTCAAAAAGTATTTGAGGTACCAACCCAAGAGATTGCATAAAATGCACTAACTTAATTGGATTATGAAGGTACTATTCAAAGGGGACTCGAAAGTGGCCCTCCTTCCTATCACATCGCTAAGAAGTTCACATATCTTTATAAGTTCTACACAAGAAACTTAAGACATCTTTGCAACAACAAGAAAAAAATGTTTTAAAATTTTAAGAACTAAAAACAAATTTTGACTTCTTTCAAAAATGATACACAGTAATAATATGTAAGTAGAGTTTTCAAACTCAGACCTAAAAACAAATTTTGATTTTTTTTTCGACTTAAAACTTAAGTGACATGGTAATAATATGTAAGTAGAGTTTTTGTATTGAGACCATCTTATAATAAGTGAACTGTAACAGCATCTTCAAATACGTTCGTTCGTCCATCAGTAGTTATATAAAATTCAGGGTTAGTTGCGTTGTGTCCATCTGTCATCATGTTTCTCACACGAATGAATGTACTTTTATAATTTTATAATAATAAATTTATCATCGTTACCTTTTTATTAATTTATTAATAATAATAAATTTATGATTGTTACTTTTTTTTATCATTTTTAATTATTTATGTTATGTATAATGTATAATAATATTAATTGAAATATTTAAATTAATATTTTAAGTTGTAATAAATTAAATATAAATAAAATATTAATGTATAAATTGGGATCTATTATAGTTCTTAAGAGTTAAAAAGTAAAAAAATAAATGAGTTGTTTCAGGATGATGTGACACAGTAGACCTTATTTAATGAATTCATGTTGAGATCAACGTTAAAGATACTCTAAGACCCATTGAGAGTATGTGAAGAACATAACTTTGATCCTTGTATAATAAGTAGGAAAATTGATACTCAAAGTTGTAACTATTTGTCAATTATTATTTGAATTTTGCAAATTGGAAGTGAGTATTTTAAATTCTAAAATGATGTTTAAAATAATCCATGTGATTTCTACGTATTGATTATATATTAATGTCATCTACTTAAGATTAATTTTGTCAATAACTATAATTGTCCATAACTAATTAATAAATACTGATTAATTAGTTCATGAAAGAGTTAAATATCTTAAATAAATTAATCTATGCTATAATGTCATTGAACTAAAATCAACATAGAGGAGACACATACTTAATTAGCAAACCACATTATAGTATCTAGTAGTAAAAACATACAAAACAAAAAAATATAGTAAAACAAATAAAATTATTTTGACTTATACTTCACAATTTAAAAAATGTATTTATCAATTCTCAAAATTCAAGTACTAACATAATTGATGTTTATAATTTCAATGATCATTTTCTATATGGTCAAAATGAGTTTGCGGAAGTAAAATAAATTATATTTAACTTGATAGATTTAAGAAAATTGTAGCTTCTCAATTCCATCTGTCATAAAAGGTGCGACGATGAAGAATGTATATTTTTTAATTAGGATATGAGTTTTTGGTAAGTTATTCATGTGATTTTTATCAATATATATGTAATGTTACTTTGTTTGATAGGGGTGTAGCGGTTCACATGTCACATTATTTCACAAATATAGATTATACAAGTTTGAGTAGTCGGGTGCGGATAAGAAAATTAAACTCACGGTTACCAGAATGCTATTTCACTTATCCTAGATATAAATATTCATAGTTTAGGTTGAGTCTCTCAGTCTCATTTAGTCATCAAAGCATGAGTCTAATAAATTAGTTGTTTGATTAAAATCTACCTAGCACTAACAAATATTGAAAACCCAATTTGTTTTTTTTTTTTAAAACATAAATTTAAAAATAAAATGAACAAAATATTAAAAAAAAAAAAATAGTTCAATGGAAATAAAAGAAACTCATTACCCAAACCAATCCACATGCATAACTTGTTAACTCGCACTACCTGAAATCTGTCTAATTTAATGCAAAAATTGGTCCAAATTGAACTTTTTAAATTGCATATTCAAGTTTGAATGAAATTACAAAATTGAACCCGAAATCATTCAAACCCGACCAATGTTCGATGCTACTGTTTGGTTAATGAAATTTGTATTATGTTGTCAAAAAAATAGGGTAATGTTCATTCTTAAATCACATGGGACTAATTAATGGCCACTGAAAGTAACTTAAAACAAAATCATTTTTCTTAACCATCTTGAATTAGAGGTGCGCTTCGTTGTATAAATAATACCATAATTAAAACACATAACTGCAAAGTTTTAGATTAACTTAATAGTATCAGTATTTATTGGTTAAACTAATACTTAAGTAAGACATGTTAACTTTTCTTCCTACATCGTCTTCAACTATTGAAATGAGCATATCGATTTCCTTACAATCATTGTTGGGATCACAGAGCATAGGTGTCAATTTCACTAACTAATTATTGGCTCTAGCCTATATGTTGGAGGGGTCAAAAAATTTGAATCCAAAATTAAAAAATCTCTAAAATTTTGTGGGTTTAGTGGGACTTACTTTTTCTCAAAAATATCAATTAATTATTTTTGAAGAAATAAATTTTTTCTCTCAGAATTTTCTGATAAAAAGTTTCATTTTTCTTCTAATAAAAAGTAATTATATAAATTTTATTCTTTTCTCAAAAAAATTTACCCAAGAAAAAAAATTAATTATTTTCAAGAAAATGAACTTTTTTTATTTTTCTTATAAAGTTTTTCAAAAAAAAATGTTTTATAATTTTTTGAGAAATTTTCTTAGATACTTTTACAAGAAAAATAAATTTTAAAAAAATTTCAAGAAAAGAATATCAATTATTTAAACATTGAGCCACAAAAATTAATGAAATAATAGACCAGAATTTTAAAAAAAATTATTTCAACAAGTGGCCTTAATAGAGAATTTTTTAAAAGGGTTTTAAACGCTTAATTGACAACTCTAATATGGAGATACACTTTTGCAACAAGAACCCCTCACTTTTTTAATTCAATAGGTGGCTAGAAAAAAATTTAAAAGGGTTTTGAACTTTAGCACAATGACAAATTGTCCCAAGGAAAATTGCTACTAAAAATTCTGTTGTTGAACAATATATGTTATGCTTCCGAAAATTCATTTGGAAAATACAATCAAGAAAAATGAACGGCATGTTGAACACTCAATAAAAATCTTAAGGAAATTTTTTGGTATCAGCAAAAACCTTAAAAAAAAATAATCCAAAATTTAAGTATCGTAAATTAACTAAACATAAAAATAAGGTCACTAATGTGGATTGATTCCTTACAGTTACACTCACTCGCATACTTGAATATAGTCCTAATCATAAAAAGAAAACATTGTCAAAATCATTAAAAGAGAAGTTAATCGTGAAAATATGATGTTAATTGGCGTCTTTGAAGGACAAAGGCAAGACGAAGTAGTCCACTGTAGCTGGGGTGAAAGCATTTAGAATTTATATGGTTTTCTTACTTATAAAGCTTTTATTGCTTATACCTAGCATACAGAAGATCACCCGAGACTACAACTTTTAACTTGAAGCACTACGGCAACAGTCAGTTTGACTTGCAAGAAAATAAAAACAAGACGTCTTTGCAATATACAGTAATGAGACCCAAAGCCAACAAAATGGCAAGGCAACTGAGAAGCAAAATTGCGACAAACAAAATAAACATCAAATGGAAAAGTTTTCCTTGCTAAAGAGGATGATTAAAAGAAGAACAAATAACGCTTAAATACTTGCAACCGAGTATAACAATATCTTAGACAGTCAGACTACAAAAATTGTGATGGAGTCTTTGACAACAAACATTGCATGCAACAAAAAAGCAAACCAGGCGCTCAGCTAATTAAAAGGACTACTGTTTTTCAAAACATTTTAAGCAACAACAACAGGGACCTCAATATCATTTGCCAGAACAGCAGCAGGTCGGATGTACTCTTCCTCTTCCTTTGGAGAGTGAATGGTGACAATATCAGGAAGGGGAGTTTTAGGACCTTGTTTACCTTTAGGATCCCAATCAAGCATGATCTTCACCTTAATTCCAAGAACACCCTGTATCACAGTAAGGAACCAAATTATTAGCAGCGTAAATCCAAATCAAACAAACTGAATGAACTTGATATGCTGGCAGCAAAACAAAAATACAACAACCAGGAATTGTCCCACCAAGTATGGTTGGCTACATTGATGAAACAACATTTAAACATTCTATCATATAGCAAAACGAAATGAATAAAGGAAACATAAGCAAACCTGTCTAAGGAGCACATGTCTCACTGCAGAGTCGATGTAGTCCTTGACTGGTTGCCCAGAAGAAATCATGTAACCATCCTTGAACTTCATGGATTTGGCTCTCTGGGCTCTCAATTTTCCACTAACAATGACCTGCTCAAATCAAACAGCAGTTACATCCAATAGTCAATAACGAAAGGAATATAATAAACAGGAGTTAAAAACAGTCTTTAAAACAAACCTCGCAACCCTTGGCACCACTTTCCATGACAAATCTCAAAACACCATAGCAGGCCCTGAAACAAAAAATTAAGGGATATAGTTTAACATGTCACCACAAACACACAGAATTGTATTATATTCAATTAAACTTTCAAACCCACCACCACCACTTAAATTACAAACCCACCACCACTTAAATTACACACCAGTCACGTACAGTTTGGAGCTATGTCAGTTATAGAAAGACAGGTCTATGAATAGGAAAAGCACAAACAACTACCAAGATGTAGAAGACCGCCATGAAACAATAGATGAAAATTAATTGGAACACTTGAAAAAAGTATACCTTAAAATTAAGATTTCTAGCCTTCCTAGGTAAAACAAATAGTTGCCAAACAATATCATAAAAAGATAAACATGATTTCAGCCATAAAGTACTAAAGTAAAGAGAAACATCAGAATTTTGTTTTTTAGGATAAAGAGAATGTCTAAAATGCTATGTGCGATAGAAAAATAAGACTAACGTGAGAGCAAAGTGGCCTTGCTGTACTTAATCACGGAACAAAAATCTGTCCTATTCGATACTCCAATAACTCTCAAATGATTTATTTCAGATATAGAAGCTAGAAATATGTTTCCCAAAGTATAAAAAAAGACGTTCATGGGGCATATTTTGCAATAAAACACTTCCAATGTATACAATTATTGGTAATTGTAAATATGATATTCATCATCAGTCAAAATCAATAGAAGAAATAAAAGATCTAACCAAAACTAAATTATAATTAAGAGATTGATTTCAAACAGGTAAATGTGTCATTTATATACCTGCGAACAGCAAGACCACCGAGGAGCTTGTAGCGAAGAGACTCAGCCTGAGCAATTGCACAAAGTCCTCTGTTGTTAACTTTCTCAGCATAAAGCTCAACACTGTTCTCAGGAAACTTAAACCTCTTCTGTACCACTGAGGTAAGTTCTCTAATCCTCCTTCCCTTCTCACCTATACAACAAAAAGTATATATTGTTAGAAAAACCCAAAATAAAACAAAAACCATATCTCATTATCATATATCATTAGAGAAAAATTCAAAATAAAATAAGTCATAATATAATTCATCGTTATCGAATAGCAGAAGAAAAAAACCTAAAAATGAAAAATCATTATCATAAATCAGATTCAACCGAAGTAGTTAAAATACGAAAATTGAAGAAATCACGAACCAAGAACAGCTTGGGTACGAGTAGCTCTGATGATGATTTCGGTGCGCATCGGGGTAACCCTAACCTCTACACCAGAATAACCATCCTCAGCAAGTTCTCTTGTCAAAACCTCATTCAATTCAGCGAAAAAAACTCCGTCAGCGACGAACTGCAACACAAATCAAATCCAATTAATGTTAGGATTACAAACATTGACGAAATTCGAAATCAATGAATAAATCTAAGCACTGACCTTTCGCTTTTTGCTCATCTGTGTAGCCATGTTGTTTCAGAGGTGGAATGAAACCGCGGGTAGGGAAGACGCACACGCTATGAATACCAAAAACCCTAGTTCTGCGAGAGTACTGGTTAAAGGTTAAGAACGGAATATATATGAGGTGCTCTGATCAATCCAACGGTGCTAATAATTTTAGGTAATCAACGGGTGTTAATAATTTATATGATATTTTACTTGAGTTTATGATTAAGAAAATATTTTATTTTAAGAGTGTTAAAATGATTTTACAATCAATTATAACTTATCTTTTTGTCTTAAAAATATATTTTTTTTAACTTTTTTTTTTAAATAACTACTACATTTTATGATATGTCTATATATTAATAATCTATTTTTTAAAAATTAATTAAAAATTAGGTGGAATTAAAACTTAAGGATGTGAGATATAATAATAATAATAATAATTATTATTATTATTATTATTATATATTATTATTATTATTATTAAATAAGTGTATCTCTTTTGTGGTGATAAAAAATATTTTGAATCACTTAGTTTTGGTTCAAAATAAATTGAAATAAATTGATTTATGTTAAGATACATTTACGAGTAAAAAATAATTCAACACATTTCCTTAAAAAAATAAATTGAATACATCAATGTACAAGTAATAAAAAAAAATGAGTGTGCTCTCTTTTAATTTCCACAACCTTTTAGTGTTAGTTTCCAATTTTCAGCCATTGTGGTGTTATTGCATCTGGTCTTGCCTTGATTCTTGTTTGTGTGTGCCTCCGTTCCAGTTTGTTGTGTTGTGAGTTCTTTGATGGTTTGATTTTGCGAGGTCGTCTGGTTTGTGGATTTTAGGCGTCGATGTGTTCTGATTACGGTACAGCTGTTGGTTCACAGGTTTCATAATATCTAATTTGTTGTGTGTATGTGATTCGTATTGTATATGTCTTGTTGCATCATTTATTGGATTATTGTTGCTACTTTTGACTTTATGATTTGTTCATCTTATGTTTCTATTCAAGTCTTATGGATTATTGCCTTGTGCCTAAGGGTGGTGCCACCATTGATTCTGGTTGCGGAGTTTCATCACATCCATGGAAGTCATGCGAAATTCACCATTATGGTTTGTTTTCTATGACTATCCATGGCTACAAAGATCATAACAATTGTTCCTGAAACTATAGCATTTTTTTCGATTAGCATGCAACCTCGATTGAAATCTTTTGCCCAAACTCTTAAGATTTCTTACATTATTCCTTTGAGCCAATTACCAAAACCTTGTATCAAAAGATTTGTCCTTGTCATCAAAATTCTAGAAGATGAATACAAAATATGTTTGGTGAGTTACAAAAACAACTTGCATGGTAAAGTTACTGTAAGAACAAAGTTGCACCTAGGGGTTTATAAATTTTCTTGTTTTTAAAGATTTAATGATTGATTTTTCTGATTAAGCTAGTGTGTGGCAAAGATAAATGGCAGAAAAATAATGAACACGACGATATTATCTTGGATCTCCTTATGGCCAAGGGTACATCCAGTCCTCTTGCACACTACAAGAGATCTTTCCAATATTGTTAGAATATGTACAAATCTCACCCTAAGATCTCTGCTACAAACTTCTAACACACTTCCTAAGATAGTACACCACTATCTTAGATTAATAATTAAAGAAATTATACTACTTTCAATAATTTCAATGATTTTTTTAATAAATGTTCTTGACTAAGAAATAGAGTATAATAGTTGTAAAATGATATCAATCCAATAATATTTCAAGTATACTAGAGAAATTTTCTCAATGATGTGAAAATGTAATGCAAGTACTTGAAATATGAAAAAATAATTTTGAGAATAATTTAGAAAATTGTTCAAAGTTGTTCAAGGTTTGGTAGTAGGATTGATTTCGTTTAAATTGAAGTTATGGGTATTTATACTCCATAGACATAACTTCATATCAGTGGCCATCATTCCTAGAGGTTTGATGAAGAAATGCAATGATCGGGAACAATTTCATAATTGAAAAATTGCATTGTTTCCAGTTGTATTCGACTACAGCTTGTGTGTAGTCGAATACACATCTTTTTAACGTTTAGTTTTATTTGAATTTTGAAGATTGTATTCGAATACACATTATTGAATATAGATGTTTGAATTTGGCCACTGACTTGGTTTTATATTTGGCTACACCAAGTTGTAGTCGAATACAAATGTGCAGTTTTAGCTACTAACTTAGCTCTCGCTTTGAATACATTGTCTCGTATTCGAATACAGATGTTCAATTTTTGCTATTGACTTAGCACTTGTATTCAACTACACCATCTTGTAGTCGAATACAGATGTTCAGTCTTAGCTACTGATTTGTCTGTATTAGGCTACAACGTGTTGTATTCAAATACAACATCGTATTTTATCAAAAATATTATTTTCAAACATTATTTATGCATTTTTTACACTTTGAAAATCCTTTTGATGCATATGCTAAAATGAAAGGTTTTCATGTGCATTTGAAATATAAGAATATTATATTGTATTATGTACCTTTACATTATATATCTTCTAATTTGTGTGAGCATGGTTGACTTCGATTATTTGACTTCTTTTTTAGCTTTTGTAACTTTGACCACATTCCTTGGTCTTTGTCTACATAAAAAACATGTATTTTACAGTTACCATATCTAAAGGTGATATACCAATCATATTGTCGATTTTGAAGTAGCAATGTCAATTTACAAGAAAGGGAGGTTTGAATTGTAAATTAACCCTTTTAAAAATTCCTATTAAAAACTTAAGAAAATAACTCAAGATTGATCTTGGTTGTGAAAACAGAAAACGGAGAACGTTCATGGTTAGTTAAAATCAACAATTTAACTTGATAATCAAACAGACTGAAAGTAAATAAATAAGGGAAGAGATACCACACAAGGATATATCCTGGTTCACCCAAACCGGGTTACGTCCAGTCCTCACAACCGTGAGATTTTCCACTAAATGTTCAAAACAAAGAACCTTTTTGGTTTTACAGCACCTATCTCAGATCAATATCGATTTGTTAAAAAGTTAAAACCTTTCCACCTAGAAAGGAGTTCAATCAGGTCACCTATCAACCTTGATAGGATTTCTTACAATCTACCCAAACTAAAGTAAACTCTTATAGTTCCAGTTTTACAACAATGATGACATTGTTTTGTTAGAATCTGAGAAGGTTGAACAATTGTTTGAGTTCTGATTCTTTGACAGAAAAATACACGAGAATGATTCTAAGAATCGAATGGAAAAATCAGAACTGATTCAATGTATGTGAGAGAAAGAAATTCAAGTATGATTGAAATGAGTAATAATTTCTCTTAGTACATGAAGCTCTAATTTTTCCTTGAGCTTGGCCTTCTTTTATAGGCGTTTTGGAGCATTTAATAATGGTCAAAAGAGTTGTTGGTAGTGCTCTGTCAGTTTTGACCAAAATCAATATATATAAATAAAAATGTTTCAGCCTTTGAACTCTTTATGAAATCTATTTGACTAAGCGTTTTTCTTCGTTCTTGATCATATTTCTCTTGTGTTTAATGATGAATTTAATGATAAATTTGATGTTTTTCTTCGTTCAAATATATTTGATGATGAATTTGCTTTGATCTGAATATTTGATTCAGTCAAAATAGTTTGGAGAAAGATGATAAACTTATGCAAAATTATGGAGATTGATAATGAACTTATGCATAATTGTGGAGATTGATAATCAATTTGGAGACATATCTTATCATTCGGGAGACAGATCTGATGATTCTGGAGACTGATGATCATTCTAGAGACTGATGAGAATTTTCTGCAGATTGATGTTATCATTATAGAGATTGATGTTTAACATATTGGAGAATGATGATGAACTTCTGTAGAATGTTTATCGAAAATTCTAGATATTGATGATCATTCTGGAGAATGGTAGGAACTTTCTGCAGATTGATGTTATCATTATGGAGATTGATGTTTAACATGCTGGAGAATGATGATGAACTTCTGCATAATGTTTATTAAAAATTCTGGAGATTGATGATCAATCTGGAGACTTAGTCTTTGAACATCCCGGTGATTGATAACCAATCTGGAGGTTCAATCTTGATCATTCTAGTTGTCTTCTTTATCAATCTAGATGTCTTGTACAATTCCAGATTATTTAACTCTCTTGATAGTCAAGTTGGAAAATGTTCAGACTTGCTTGATTCATTACCGTTTCTCTTTGTGATTTGAGTAGTTTATTTGAATTTGATCATCTCAGTTTGTTCTTTGTCAAATGCAGATGATATAAATGTAAAATCTAGAGGCTAAAACTTCTTTTAACTAGTGGAGATTGATTGATTTTTGAGGTGTGATGGTCGTTCATGAAACTGGAGAATGTATCAGCCCGTTTTTTTTTTAAACAATGAATAAATAAAAGAATTTCAAAAATTAAGAAAGGAAATACTTTTAGATAAATATTTAAATCGTAACACAACGACAAAGTCAACAACATTTACAAGCAACGGAATAGTTTTTGAAATAAAAATCCAAAGTATTCAAACATCAAAATACATCGGGGCTATGAGGCCTATCAGACATAGCTCATACCCCAGGAGTATTCTCGGCAGACACCTGTACAAAGGCACTACCCCAAGAATTTTAACTCCCCACATCACATCAAAGAGTGGTACATGGAATCCATCAAAATAAAATGTCAAGCTGACAATATCGGTATATGTACAATCTTCCAAATTAAAACAAACACAACCCAAATAAGAAAGATATATAGTCCCTATACGTCAACCTAATCTGATCATTCTACAAAAAACTATACATCTCGAGTGATCTTCACGCGCCCCACAATATCCTCCTGACACAGCTCCAGGTAGGTGTGTCCAACTACATTCCCATCCACAAGGTACCAACCAGTGGGAAGATCCCGGTTCTCATCTGAGGGCAAAGCCCAGATTTCCACAATAGTTGTAAAAGTCACCAACCGAAATTAACAGTTAACACATAACATTTAAGTTTTAAATGCACAAAATAAGCTTTCAACTTAGCATGCACCTTAAAAGGGTTTCCATATGCCAAACATGCATAAACAAAGTTGAAAAATGAAGTTTTAAACAAAATTGCATTGTTGTATTCGAATGCAGCATCTTTGTATTCGAATACAAGGTTGTTTCATAAGTCAGCAGCAAAAACAGCATGTATGTATTCGAATACAGCCTTCTGTATTCGACTACACATAAGACAGTAGCTAAATCAGGATGTCTGTATTCGAATACAACCTTCTGTATTCGACTACACATCATAAAACAGCAAAAAAAAAATAACAAAATTTAGCTTTTAAAAGGGTTTCAAAATCAATCAACACTTAACACAAATCCAAACAATCACACTTAACAATTATAACAAAATCACCATGACAACTTGAGTTTCGAAAATGTTTTACAATCAATCACACTTACACACAAATCCAAAACATTCACACTTAGCAATTATAGCACAATCACCATGACAACTTGAGTTCAAACACTCAATCATAATCTTGAATCAAACATGACTCGCATGTCAAGCACCCAAATGCAATGCGTATATGCCAAAATGCATGGACTCAGAATTCCAAATCAAAACCTTCCTCGAAGAGACGTAAATCATAATTGTACTGCCTATCACAGGCCGAAGTACTAAATTACAGAGGTGCTACATATCACAGGTCAACATAATTTACTAAAAACGTAAATCGTAAATGTACCGCCTATCACAGGCCGAAGTACTATTTACTGAGGTGCCACCTATCATCGGTCAGCATGATTTACCAAAAATGTGTAGTCTATCACGGACCTTACACGACGCGACAATCCCCGCAAGGATAAGGTGAACCAACAAATCACATGGAATCATCTCGTGGCCCATCCGGTCACCACTATCACCATGGCCCATCCAGTCGCCATGTACAATGAAATGCATTAGCATACTCTGACTCTATCCACGACAATCATTAAGTAAATGCAAATATTAAAAGATTCCCCATTTTTAATACTCATTTAACTCTAACGATTTTCACGACAATCATTAAGTAAATGCAAATATTAAAAGATTCCTCATTTTTAATACTCATTTAACTCTAACGATTTTCAAATTCCACACAGATCATACTCAAATATTTATTTTCCACCACACACATCAAATTTAATCCACAATTTACATTAAATTCGATCAATTCAAAAACCACAAAATTCACACCAAGTTCAATCATCAATCACCACAAATTTCCACAAAACTCAAACATAACACATGTCAAACTAATTTTCACAAACCACAACTCAAACACATCAAATCTCTTTTCCTCAACAACACACATAGATGAATCAAATTCCTTTACCACAAAAACACTCATCAATTTCACCAAAAACCCAACTCCAAACTTTCACCCATAAAAGCATTAAATTCATTTTCTCCAAATCTACACTTCAAACCCAACAAATTTATTTTCCACACAACCACAAATAACTCCTTAAAGGAAAACTAAAATTTTGGAAGGAACACTTTCCTTAACGATAACTTTAACGAGCGATTACGGCACCACGATTAATTCCGGTAAAATTCTCGCTCGCGTTGTCGCTTCCAAAGTTGACTCACTAGCACCGTAGTGGAGAGGTGAGCAACTTTCCCTTCTATCTCTTTGCAAAACGAAGCTTAGATCTAGAAGAAACGTGAGGATTTGTGTTTGACGGTTTTGAAATCCCTAACACCGTTTTTCTTCATTTTCGTATCAAACAAGAAGAAAGAAACACACACACACACACACACACATATGAAACTCATAAAATATCAGTAACTTGGTTAAAAAGTCTCAGAGTTCAATACCAAAATACACCAAAATACAAAAATTAGAATTTAAGACTATGGGTCTTACAGAGAACATTCTCCATGTTCCAGATTTTGTTAAGAATGTTCTTCATTCTTGTTGTTCCGTTTCTTGCTTTTTTATTTTGATTTCTTTGTTTTGTTTAACTCATGTCTTTAAATTAATACACTCAAAAGCACAAGTTAAATGAACATAACATTTAGAATCATACTTAACGTTCTTAATTAACTTTTTGTTTGTTTTCATCAAAATATTAAATATTGATTTTGTCTCAACAGGTTTTACGTGAAAAACTTAGGAAATATAGCAAATGATTGGTTCATGACTTATTATTTCACTAGGAAAATTATTTTATAAGTTTTCACTTGTTTCTCCTATTAATTTGCAAATTGTTCAAACAATTGGAACATGAAATTTAAAATCAAGTACTCTTCATGATTTCTCTTTAATGAAATATTTTAATCTGGATCTACACTTTGTCTTACGAATATTGAAGGCCAAATATCATTTCACAATTGGTGTTAGCACATATTTATCTTTTGATAAAGCAATCAACTCAAAAACATTGAGATATTTTGCACGAGTTTTGGTCAATATTGACATGATATATAAGTTGAGAGGTCGTATTCTAATTGTTTTGTGAATTGTCTAAGGTTGTAGGGCATTCCATAGATAACGGTAAAAAATAATATAATGATCATCGAAAAACTCAATTTGTTGAAGATGATGCGAATGTAAAGAAGTATGTCCCTAAAATTGTTGTTCCATACAAGGTAGCAGTTGAAGGTACAAACAAATATATTTAGGATAACAATACTAATCATGTTATTAACTTTTTTTTTGTTGATAAAAAAATTCAAGAAACAAAATAAACCCATAATTAACAAATTTAAAATAACAAATAATAACAATGTTAATTAATAATATATATATATATATATATATGTTGACCTATCAGATCTAATAGGGTTCTTTGTAAGCCTAAGTCTAATTTATTTAAATTAATATGTTTTAAAAAAAGCATGAGTCTAGCCTTTTTATTAAACAAGTCAGATCAAACCAAGTCATAAATATATCAAGCCATAAGTCCCTAACGGACGGCCTAACTTATTTTTACCCTTACTTGTGACCATACTTGTGTTCTTCTATACTAGTACATCATTTCTTTAATTTTCATCACTTTATTTGGTTTTAAGTTATTTACGTTACTTTTTTTATTTATTAACGTTGTGTTAGGTAGCTTTGATAACCCCTTTCATGTTATTGCTTGGGATTAGCATCATAGTGCAATTTTATTATATTTTGTGTTGAAATGTTTAGGCTTTTACTCCATTTTTTATTTTGTGAGTTAAGTATCAAAAATATATTTTATTAGAGTTAATAATATGTCTGATATATATATTTTGGAGACCCTGAGACCCAATTAAAATTATTTATTAGAGTATAATTTAATTAAGTTTTGGAGAATTTATTACCGAATGAATTTTTCAAAATATCACACATTGCTGATAAATTCATATGTCAATTAAGTTGTGAAAAAAGTTGATATTTTTATTAAATTAGACTGAAAAGTGGGCGATGTGATGTGTGTAAGAGTACTTGGATATATATGTTGGTGGTAAGTTGAAAAAATAAACACAAACCTCCATTTTTCTACTAGATTTAAGCTTCCATTCAATAAGGTTAAGAAGGAAAGTTGCGCTCCTCTATAAGGTGGTGCTTGTGAGCTAATTTTTTTAATGTGAGACACTTATTTCCTTCCATTTTTTTCTCCTAAATTCATAAATTTTATAGTGGTGGGAGGATGAGTGCAATTTTTTCGAGTTCTTAACCAAACATTTGTTGTTGTTGTTGTTGAGAAAGGTGAAATGAGTGTCTTTTTCTCTCTCTCTCAAACCAAGGGGAAATAATGTTTTGTTGGTTTTGTTTGATTAAATTGGTTTAATGTGAAATTATGAATGTGATGGTGTTGAGTGTGTTATTTAAAAATAAAATAAATATTTTATTCTTGCTATTGATGTTGTTAGTAATGGTTAGTAAAAAAATTATTTTAATGTCTTTGAGTTATGTAAGGACTTTGTTCTTATTACATTGATTGGATATTGGCCCAATCAAAATTGGAACCAACGTAAGAGACTTGGATTTCTTACTCCATTTAAACTTATACTCTTCATTTAAAAAATATGCTTAAACATATTAAAATATTCTTAATTTTACAATAAAGATATAAAAAATATTTAGTGGTATTCACAATCTGAATTTTCTAAAATAAGTAAAAAAAATTCTCAATAAATCTCTTATCGGAAATTTTATAGTAAGAGATTTCTTACCCCATTTAAACATATACTCATTTAAAAAATATATGCTTCAATTTATTAAAATATTCTTAATTTTACAATAAATATAAAAAAAAATATTTAGTGGTATTCACAATTCGAATTTTCTAGAATAAGTAAAAAAAATTCTCAATAAATCTCTTATTGGAAATTTTATAAACGAAATTTTCGGTAGTTATTTTTCAATACCGAAAATTTCATTTTTGAAATTTTCGATAGTTACAGTTCAATAACAAAAATTTCAAATTTTCGGTTGAAATTTTCCAATATTAAAAAATAACTGCCGAAAATTTCATTTTTTCTAGTTGAAACTCCCGGAAAGTCCATTCCTTTGTGAAATTTCCATTACAATTTTTGTTATTAATTTTTTTTCAAAATTTGTTTACATTTATTTCATATTCAATTTATTTTAAGTGAGGACTAGAGGAGTGAACAATGATAACAGCTACTCAATTTTGTCAGCCAACCTATCTTACCTATGATACGACACGTTCTCGTGACTCAAAAATTTGATGAGTTGTGAATACTTCAGTCAAATCACATAATGATGTTTTTTCAATCCCTATTTTAGAAAAAAATAAATAAATCCAAAAAAAAAAGTTAAAAAATATAAATAAAAAAAATATTACGAATATTTCAAATTTTAAAACTTTTGGTAGATAAGTAGAGTAAAATTAGCTATTGGAAATTTCAAGGCACAAATTTTCGATTGGTTAAAATTAACTACCAAAAATTTGAAGGCACAAATTTTGTTGAAGGCATAAATACCGAAAATTCGTAATCTAAAATTTTCGGTAAACAAATACAAAAATCATATTGTTCTCTTTTTTTCTCATTCTATACCTTAAAAATCATATTGTTCTATCTTTCTCTTGTGTTCTAACAAGTAAATCCTAAAAATGACTGACAATTATTAAATGTACGCTGCAAATCATATTATACCTATATACCATTTTTTGGAAAAACATATAATTCCTTATTTTTTCTTACACTCTAATCTTTCCATTTTTTATACCTTAAACATCAAATTTACTGTACAAATTTGGTTTAAAAAAGTTGTACTAAACTTAACAACTCACATATTCATGCATAGTGTTGACCACAATGTAGCATCTCTTGAGCGGTGAAAAAACGATTTTGATTTTCAAATCTTTTATACAATTCCTCTACATTTTATTTCACACTAACTGTTATATTAGTTTTTTCAAATTAAACTTGAGACCTTCTTAAATCTTCTTTAGTGAACCTTAACTCATCGACTTGTCACTCCTGACCGTCTCATCATTTTCCTTAATCTTCTCTCTTTCTTTCAAACTCATCTTTTTTAGTTGGTGAGAAATGCAAGTGTAAACTCCATTAAATACAACATAAACAATCAGTTCATCATTGTTAATGTCATAAGAGATGTGGAGGAGGTTATGCAGGTTCAATTCTTAAAGGGTTATTTATGGTGTAAAAATTGAACCTCTTTTGATGGACTTGATAAAACCAAAATGATAGAAATAAGTTATTATATCATCTTTGAATTTAATGTTTAATGAATCAACAAAATATGATAAGTTAATCCATAATTCTATTATTTTTGTTCTCTCTAGTTGAAATTTTTATACTTAATATGAGTTGGGTTAGAAACATGAATAATATGATAAGAATAAAAATTTACTCAGTTACCCTTATAAAATATAAATTAAAATATAATAAAATATAAATATAATTTAAAATATAAAAATGTAAATCTAATCAAATAGAAAATTTATTAATGAAATTCGATGTTAAACTTAAAAATAAAATATTAATAATTAATTTTAAAAATGTTTATGATTTTACACAAAGGTAGTTTTGTCTTTTTATATAATTTAATAAATTAGTATTCACAATTATAAATTTAGGTAAGTTAATTGAAATTTATAAAAAGTATAATTTATTTATAAGGTATTCTTGCAATTTTATATATAATATATATCATATTTTTATTTACATTTTTATAAATAAATATAATTATTTAGTTATTCATAATTTCATTTTTTCTAAATATAAATTATTTATTTAACGGTGTCAATGAATAGTTTTAATATAAAATTATTTCATTACTTATTTAATTTTTTTTTAATTTATAATATAATAAGTTAATTTATATAAAAATAATATATAATTATTTACAATTATAATTGTATTAATTAAATATAATATATATTAAAGATGTGTATCAAATAAATAACAAAAAAAATATTTTCAAAATATATTTCGAGCTAGTTCTTCGAAAATAACATTTTAAAATTCTTTTGAGAAAAAAAATATATATTAAAAATTTTCTCGTTACAAGAATTTCCAAAAAACAGTTTCAACTTTTTTAAAAAAAATCTGAATTCAGAAAAAAGTGTTTTCAATTTTTCTCAAATAGATTCCAAAAAAATTGATTTAAAATTTCTTCTGCTTTTTTTCAAATAAACATGTATCAACATTTTCATAAAGAAAAACACATTTAAAATAATTTTATGCAAAAAAAACTTTAATTTAATTTAAAACAATTTTGAATTAAATTTGATTAAATAATTTTTAAAAAAATATATGATTAAATTAATGAACAATTTTAAATGGTAAAATCCAATTAACCATATATTTTTTCACAAATCTACTTCACAACTCAGTTTCAAAAGGAAAATAGAACAAGTTCGCAAGAAATAATCAAAGGCAGCGGAAAATAATATTAATAATATTTATTGAACTGTATTAATAATCAGATTATCAGATTTTAGAATTAGTATTTTTTAACTAATAAAATGATACACCGAATTCACAAAAGAATGGAAATTCAGGTAAACCTTATTGTTTGGAGACATGGAGTAAATATGAATGTCGCGTTTACTAAGTGTAAAACAAAAAACATACAAAAAAACTAGATTATTTGGCTGCAATAAAAAGACAAACAGTTTGCACTAAATATAAGACAAACAAAATTTCGATACTGTCTACAAAATGTTTGATGGCCTCAACTCGCAAAACAATAAAAACCCAAAATTTTTTAATTCAGGTAACAATACAAAATAAAAAAACTAGTACGAAAATATAACGACGGAAATTACTGTGAAACACCCAACCACTTGGTGAAGTTGTCAAATTCTGTATAATCAGAATCTGAAACCATGGTGTTGTACCATGCTTTTCCTGCAGCCTTGATAACAGCAGCTTGCTCCTGAAAGGAACAAGGAAAACAATGTCAATTTCAAACAATAAACAATAATTAGGAAAAATGCCTCACAATAAAACAGATTTCAAAGCAGGCAATACAGCTTAGTCTACAAAAAGAAAAAGAACACATAGAATGATTACTACCAAAGGCACTCATTCTCGTACAAACAACAGAATCATCCATTTATCTTCATTCTTGTTTGAATCTAGCTAGGATTTAATTACTAACTGTAATTTATAAGTATTTTATCACAAGCTGCACATCAGTTGCAACAAAAAGAATTATTCATATACTTGGTTCTCATAAAATTTGAACAAGTTCACTTGATACAATATCTAAATACAAAACAATATCTAAAAACATTACACTATGCACAAACACAACTATTTTAGGAGTACCTAGAAACAATCCAAGCAAAACACAAATCAAAGTACAATTAGCAAATTCAAATCAAGTCAAAGTACAGATAGCATACATTCAACATTTAACCTAAAAAAAGACACAAACATGCCTACAAAATGAAATAAAAAATAGATAGAAATACAACATAGAAGTTTCTACTTCTTAGAGAATTAAGTAAAAACATTGGTTAGTGGACAATTGTAAAAAAACACAAAATAAAGCTCAAATGAAATGATGTAAAAGCAAAATCACCTTAGAAACTGTCTTCCTCTTCTTATCAAGCTTCTCCTTCTTAGCCTTAACACGCTCAGCTTCAGCAAGCAAAGCCATCCTCTTGGCAGTCTTAGCATAAGGATTAAGTCTAAGCATAACATTAAGATTCTTAAGAGGATTCTTCTTAAGAGTAGCCCTCTTAACATCCTTCTTAATAGGTCTCACAACAGATTGAACTTCATCAGAATTAATAATCCTAGTCAAATCAGAATTAACCATTTTCGCCCTAGGTAAAACATAACCTTTTTTCTTCTCAGAACCCTTATCAAATGACCCATAAATAGAATCAAGTTTCTCAAATGCAGATTTAGTCCAAACAACAAACCTACCCAAATGTCCACCAGGTGCAAGTTTCAAAACATTCAACCTTTCAACATTGGTGATTTCAACACCAGGTATGTTTCTAAAAGCTTTCACAGCTTTCGCTCCTTCAGTACCGTAAACAATCAAAGGACCTTTACGAGAGATATATCGACGGTTACGCATCTTACCTTTTCCAGGACGGATACCGTGGCTGTCCTTCGCCTTTTCAGCGTCGGGATAAGCTCCGATCTGTTTCAGAACCTTGATCGCCTCCTTTGTTTTCTCAACTCCTTCGGCCGAATCACCGACGACGAGTGGAAGTTCAGGAACGGTTTCGATTCTGTGGCCACGAGCAAGGACAAGAGAAGGAATTGAGGAGGCGGCGATGGCGGAAACGACGGCGTAACGTTTTTGGTTAACGTTGATCTTACGGTGCCAGCGGCGCCAGATCTTGGTAGGAGCGAACATGCGACCACCACGACACATGTTTCCGAAGGCACCCTGACCGGCACGGTGAGTACCACCACCGGGAACACGAGGGATACGGGAGACGGCACGACCGGTTCCCCAGGATTCGGCGGAGGTTTGGTGACCAGCACTACGGCTGACGGCGTAGGGTTGGCGGCTGTTTTTGGAGATGTTGGAGTGGACAAAGTTGACGATGTCGGGGCGGATTGAGGCGCGCATGACGTCAGGGATGGGGAGAGTTGTTGGTGAATCGGTGGCCATATCGCCTTCTAGGGTTTGGACAGTGACAAGGGGTCTTGCGGCTGCCGATGCCATTTCGGTGAATGGGAAATGGAGGAAGCAGAAGCTAGGGTTTTTTTCTATTCAGTGATTTGTTTGTTCAAAATGGCTTTATATGTGTAAATAGGGTTTTACTCATTGGGCTTTCTCTAAATGTACTAATGGGTTTGGGTTAACTGAAACCTGTTTTGTTAGCCCAAATAAAATATTATCTTTGGACCACTTTTACGCGGGTTGGGTGAGACCAGTTTTGACAAATTCATATACTTGGACCGATCTATTATCTTTAGATTGAGTCGAATTTTAAATTCGTATTTTTCTCATTTAACATACCGATCCGATTAAGAACGAGTTGAGTTATACATAAATAATAATTTGTTTTTTATTTTACGGGATAAAAAGTAACAATAATTACAATTTAACTAAATAAAAATATATTTAATACGTTGAATGTCTTAAAAATTATAAAATTTCGATCACATCATTCAATTTTAAAAAAAAAAGTCAACAACTGCTCACGTAACAAAATAAATCCAACAATCTTCAAATACATAAATAGATTCAACAAACTTCAAATGCATAGATAAAGTCAACACTAAATTCAACAATCTTCGTATACATTATTTTTATCATTACACACAACCCACCAACTATGTTGTTACGGATATTTGAACTAAAACATCGAGGTGACCAAATTTTTTAAAATTTAAATAGATAAATAAAAAGTATAATATTGCATTTTATATAAAAAAATTAAGTTTATAAATTTACATAAAATATATTAAAAAATGTAGTAAATTAAAATTTTGGTTGACATTTTAATAATTAAAAATTAATTGGAATTTAAGTTGAAAATTTTATTTTATAAGTATAGTAGTTGTTTTTGTAAATTTTTTTTATAAATGATTCTCTCCGATTTTTTAATAATAGACATATAGATTATAATTTGGTCTACAAAAATTGATGTATTTGGTTCATGATCGTCTTAGAGATTTTAGAGGCTCTAATCTAATCTTAAAAATCGAGCTTAATAAAAAATGCAAATTTAATAGTTAAAAAATAATTGATAAAATAAATTTTAGTCCATATACACATATCAATTTAACAAGCATCTACACGTATTAATCTACATGATAGGATGCATATCATTCCGTCACATTAATTCATATAACAAAATATGATGCACAAATAGCATGTCACCTTCACGTATTAAACTCAAACATACATTTCGACAATAATAATTCAACAATCACAATTCAACTCGTGAAATACACCGATTATAAAACTCAACAATAATTATAAGTACAAGCTATAAGAATAATTTTTGCTTATAAATAGTGGGTGCATTTTCAGATATTTTCATCAAAAAATCTATTTTTTTTTTAACTAAAAATCACTTTTTTACTGTTTTAACTGTGTTTGTTTCATATTTTTGAAAAATTATTTTTTGGCAAAAAAAAAATGAAAAGCTAACAATAGTAGCTTCTCACATTCGCTTATGCTATAGATGAATTAGTAAAAATGACATAAGTTTTAAAAAATACGGAACTTAACTCGTTAATGAGATAGAATGATGTAATTATCCTTACTTTTTTGGAAAATACAAAACTACCCTATATCAATTTTTACATTATTCATACGTTGATATAATTTTCATTTTTATTTTGTTTTTGTGTGTTTATTTTTTTGTTTTGTTGATGACTACTTAAGGTACATTAATCAATTTTTTTTAATGTGTCTAAAAAATAGATTAAACTTACATCAACGAGAATGGTAGATAAAAGAAAGAGGTATAGATATGACGTAGAAAAAGAGGTATTAATGTATTTAGAAAAAATCATGTCCTTTATAGTGATTTTGTAGTTTAAAAAATCACTTTTATAAAATTGTACACCAACAGATTAAAAATCACTTTTTATAAAAATTACTTTTATAGTAAACAAACGGAATTCAAAAATCATTTCTAAACAAATCTCTACAAAATAATCTCTAATTTTTTTTAACTAAAAATCATTTTTGTTTAAACTCAAACAAACGCACCCAATATTTAACTCAAAAAATTTGTATTTAATAAATATAAAAAATTTAAAGCAAACTATAACAAATATAATATTTAAATAAATAGTATTTAACTCAAAAATTAGATTGTTTTTTTAAATACATCATTTAAAAGTTAGACGAATTTTATGAGTACACACATACGAGAATACAAGTGTAAAAAAATAAAACGTTAAAATGTCTCTTTCAATAGAAGAAAAAGATGGATTGCGACTGCTGGAAAGATGGAGAAGAATAATAAAAAACTGTTGTACAGCCCAACAATTTTTAAAAAAATATATATATAACTAGTTACTGGGTTGAGTCTACGAGTCGGGTTCAAATTGTTGAATTCATTACCCGAATTAAATGTAAAATAATTTCAGCGGACTGAGTCGGGTCGGATCCAAAAGTGACCGGATACGAATAAAAATTGAGTTGAATTAGATTGAGTGATTGAGTTTGCAGGTCGACTTGCACCCATGTACACCCTATTTAATCTTTTATTGCAATACTCATTTTATAAAGTTTATGGATTTTCAAAAAATGTCAAAAATATGTGTGACAAATATGAAAACTACAAGGGTATTTTTGTAAAAAAAATAGTAGTAAACATCACAAGATAAGTCAAATAAATTGATGTTTTTCAATTATGAAAAATATATGGTTATTTTTGTAAAAAAAAAAGTAGTAAACATCACAATATGATGATCAAATAGAACAAAAAAAACTAAATTATTTGTCCGGGTAATGAACTTTCGGTTAATGATAAATTGTTTGGGAGAATATAAATTCAAGTTGCAATTAAAATAATTTTTAGTTAAACTTTATTTAGTTGGTGATCAAATTCTGACTTATATGGATCTCATTTTCCTATAAACCACAAGATTAAAATCAACCCAAATAGAAGGGGAAGAAAAAAAACTTGCCTTTAACCATATATGTCTTGAAGTGCAGCGAGACAAGCAATAGGTATCCGTTTCTGAATTCCTTACATCACTTTGGGAGCAATAAGTGTTTTATAGGTAAAATTGTTCCAATATACTAATAAAATTAAAAACATAATAATTATACACGAAACATTAAATTTCAATAAGGGAAGGAAAAAAGTGTCACATTTACCACTCAAAATAGTACATGTTTTGCAGCTGACAATGCAAAGAGGGAATATACGTTTGTTCATGTCATTGTCACACCACATACCATTTAGGATTTTTTTGGATTGTCGGAGCTGCTATGAAATGTAGGAATTAATCTAATCACAAGGCATCTTTTTATCATATATGCTAAATTATATTCGTGGTCCATTAACTTAATTTCATGTAACGTTTTAGTCCTTTATCTTTTTTTTTTTCTGACTTAATCTTTATTTTAATTTTAAATGACAATTTGATATTTTATGTTTTAAATTTCAACAACGTTATCCTTTTTTAAACAAAAATTCAAAAAAAATTTAATCAAAAACTCATAAAATTAATTATATTATTCAATATAATACAAATTTCATCAATCCGTAACGCAAATCTTCAAATAAACTCATATTTTCATACTTTATTTGATATTATTAGGAATAAAGGACTAAATCGGGAAGAAAAAAAAATAAGGGACTAAAACGTTACCTGAAATTAAGTTAAGGGACCACGAATGTAATTTAGCCTATCATATATTATTACTACAAATATGTTTTACTACGTAACGTTGGAACCAAACTTATTTTATACTTTGAGTTTTTATGATAACAAAAGTATATTATGAGAATAATATATTTAACTTAAAAATATGAAAGAAGATATGATCAACATTTGTAGAACATTTGAACAAGATTTGAACAATATTTGAAGAATATATGATGAAGATTTGAAGAAGATTTAATCAAAATTTATCTACAACAAAATATGAATAGAATCAATTTGAAGAAATTTACAAACGCAATTTGAAAAAATACAATTCAAAATTAAACAATGACTAAATTGAAGCCCAAATTTTAACTATAAATAGATACTCGAGGCTAAAGAAGAAAATCATCAAAAAGTAAAAATGAGTAGTCTTAAAGTTCAAAGAGAGAAATATTTTCTTAGAGTTCTTTTTTTAGAGTGTGAGAGTTATTATTATCATCAGCTAGAAGCAATTACTCAAGTTCAAATATTTTGTATCCACCCTGACAGTAGTTTAGTTCATTCTTCAATCTGGAGTTGTCAGGTTGTTAGGAGAAGACTTGGCTTGTAGGGTCAAAGTGGTTAGTTCCTTAAAAGTCTGGGGTTGTTAGGCTGTTTGGGAAGACTTGTTTGGAGGATCAGGTGCTCTGTAATTCAAGGTATTTGAATTAGTGGGTTAAGCCTTCTGAACGAGGAGACTGGATGTAGCCACGTTAGTGGTGAACCAGGAAAAATCTACATGTCAAATTATTTATGCTTTCATTGTTTGCTGCCTCTGAATCTGATTGCTTCTACTCCAAGTAAGTCACCAAAACCAAACTAGTTTATTTATTTATTTATAAATTATCAAAAAGTTGTTAACTTTGGAAAACATAATTCAACCCATTCTCGTATTTGCACCTTCAATTGACATCAGAGCTTGGTCTCAAGACTGAGCACTTTACAGTGTTTGAGAAAAGATCAAAGAGGTCAATATGTTTGGATTCAGTGAAGAAGCTGGTGGAGGAAACATCAACAAACCACCTCAGTTTGATGGAGAACATTTTGAGTATTGAAAAGTCATGCTGATAAGTTTCTATATTTCACAAGATCTTGAACTGTGGGACTTGGTGGAAGATGGTTATATTGCTCTGAAGAATAATGATGGTATTGAAATTCCAATAAAGGAGATGAATGTTGATCAGAAGAAGATGTACAAGATGCATCATAAATCTAGAACATTCATGATAAATGCAATCACCTTCAAGGAGTTTGACAAGTGCACCAACAAGGACACAATACAAAGTTTTTAATCAGCTATCTCGGATCACTTGAAATTGATCTTGAAGAAGATGAGCCCAAAAAGAAGAACAAGACTTTGGCCTTGAAATCTAATCAAAAGAAGGATCTAAAGGCAACATCAGAATCATAGGATAGTGGTTTAGATGATCAAAATTTGAACTCAGAGAAAGATGTGATTGCTTTCATATTCAGAAAAATTCGAAAGGTATGGCACAATAGAAAGAATAGATCTCCTCAAAGATATTCTAATCAATCCAACATAGGGAATGATGATAAATATGACAAGAAAAGTATCATCTCTTATGGATGCAATGAGCCTGGACATATCAAGTCAGAATGTTCTAATATGGAGAAAAGGAAACACAATAGAAAAAAATCCATAACCTATCACTATATCTTCGATTTCGTCTCTAAATTATAAAAATATAATAAATATTGCTTAAATTATTTTAAGTGTATCAAAATCTTATGAACTATCGTTATCTCACTTATTTTTAGAGTAACTGATTTGATTAAATTAATAAATTAATAGATTATTTATTATATTTCTATAATTCATAGACCGATTTAACGGAAGAATAATAGTTAAGAGATGAAACCTATTTTCTACGCTTAAATTTTTTAAAATAATTATAAAGGGATGAAACCTATTTTCATAGCTAAATAGGTGGATCCAGCATTGCATTAATTAACATCAAACATGTAATGCACTCATCATTAAAAAAATACTAGCTCCAATTGATGGTCGTGTCAAAGCACTTCTGTGATCTCAATTTGCTTCTCAAAAGAATCCCAACGAGCTCGAAGAGAAAGTGTTTATAATGAAACTTCCTCTCTGACTTTATTGATCAAAAGTTAATTCAAAACAACAACAATAATAAATAAATAACTAGTAATAAAAATTAATTCATATATGGTATTTCATTATATATATTTATATATATATATATATATATATATATATATATATATATATATATTATTCTAATTAAAGTTGACATTTACTATAATTTTTTTTCTTTTAAATGGTAAATTTTAATTATATAATATTTGAATTAAAATGATAATATCATATAGATTATTTGAATCCCTTACCATTTAGTGAAATCATAATCACATAAGCAAGGCTTAAATCCTAATTACTTACCATGTTTCATATAACTAAATAATTATTCTAAATGTATACGAGGTGTAAACCCAATTATAAGAGTTTTACTTAGTAATTTCAAATGACGAAATTCAAATTTCATTAAACAAGGTTGTAAAACAGCCATCGGTGTCACTTTAATAAATAATAATAATGTCGCCTTTCTTGTTAGTTTTTTATTTAATTAAAAAATACAGCAAAATTAAAAATTAAAATTGATTATTTAGATAAATGAGTCGAGCATTGACAAAAAAAACTTAATTCATTTACCTCACAAAATATTATTTTATCAAAATTTTAGGATAACATGCATCACTTAGTTTTTTACACCACCATTTCGGTCCCTAAATGTATAGGTGTTTTCACTTTGGTCCATAACTCAAACAAAAATTCCAATAAGTCCTTAGTTCATCCAAATGTTTATCACTTGTCAGTTTAATTTTTAACGTTAATTGTTGTTACCTCTGTTAACTAGATGATGTAGAAAATTATGTGACATATAACATGTTACTCTCTCACTACTACACGGGTAGTAGAGTAGGCATCGATCAAGATAACAGTAACAACAAACTTTTTCTTTCAAAAAATAGTAAATTCAAAATATTTTATACAATTTCTTTTTTTGTAAGACCCATAATTTTAAAGTACCCTTTTATGTATTTTTGGTATATTTTGGATTTTGGCTCGGAGGCTTTTAAGCCAAAGCTAATAATATTTTGGAGTTTTATAATCAAAAAGGTATTTCGATGCCAATTAGAATTTCTCGTCGATAAATAAATTGAATTTAACTGCGGAAAATACTTTACGGTTAATTTAAGGCGTTTCGGGTGAAACGGTAATTTAATAAATATCTAGATTTTGAGATATTTGTTAAGTTATATTTTTTATATATATATATGTTTGCTTGGAGGGAAAAAAAGAAAGGAAAACTAGAAGGAAGGAAAAGGAAAAGAAAATAGTATATAAGGAAGGAAGGAAAAAGGAAGAAAGGAAAAACAAAGGAAAGAAATAGAAGGAAGGAAAATCCAAATTTTCCATCTCCTTCCTCAGGACAACCAACCGTGAAACCAAAATTCCATCCTTCTCCATTTCTCGTTTTCGTTGCTTCCTTTTCTTCAAAGCTAGTGACCCAAGGTCGGGTGTGAGTTAGATCAAGGTTTTCGCAACTCCACTCTTCCTCTTTGATTCGAAAACGAAGAAAAACGGTTTTGAGATCCAAACACAAACCCCTCCGTTTCTTCAAGATCCAAGCTTCATTTCAAGAAGTGATAGAAGGGAAGGTTGCTCACCTCCGTGCTACGGTGCTAGTGGACCAATTTTAGAAGCGGCTTTGCGAGCGGAAAATTTACCGGAATTACTCGCGGTACCGGAAACGCACGATAAAGCTAACGTTGAGGTAAGGGCTCCTTCCAAACTTCTAGCTTGCATTAGGGACTTATCTGTAGTTGTGTGGGAAGGAATTTGTTAGGGTTAAATGTATCGATTTGGGGAAAAACGAAACTAGTGTGTTATGGGTAAAAACCTTAGAGTTAGGTTTTGTTTACAGTGATGAATGTTTCGTGGTAAATGAGATTGGATGTATCTGGGTGTTATGTTGCGTGATTTGTGTTCGTTGCATTTGGTGTGTTCGTACTTGATGTTTGATAATTGGTGTGGTTGTTGTGAATTATGGTTTGAATGTGAAAGTATGTTTGAATTTGTTTCTGTGGAATTTGAAAACCATTAGAGTTAAACGAGTATTAAAAATGGGGAATCTTTTAATACCTCGGTTTGCTTAATGTGTATTTGAGGAAAATGCTTAAGTTTACTGGGGCGTTGAGAACGGGGAATCTCTTAATGTCTCGGTTACTTAACTATCGTTTTTGAAAATCGTTTCGGTAAATGAGTATTAAGAATGGGGAATCTCTTAATGACTCGTTTACTGAATGTTTTTGCGAGAAAAATCGTTTAAGTCAAAAGTATATTAAGAATGGGGAATCTCTTAATATGACTGTTTGCTTAACGTTTTGTTTTGAAAATCATTAAGTTAAATCGGTATTAAGAACGGGAATCTCTTAATGACTTATTTATTTAATGTTGTTTGAAAGTCGTTTAAGTTAAATGGGTATTAAAAATGGGGAATCTTTTAATATCTGCATTTGCTTAACGATTGTTGTGAATGGAGTCTGTGTATGCTCATGCATTTCATTTGGTAAATTGTGTCGACCCGTGATAGGTGACACCATTTATTTGGTAATTGTGTGACCCCGTGGTAAACTGTATTGACCCGTGATAGGTTGTACGTTTACGATTTACTATTTAGTAATTCGTGTTGACCCGTGATAGGTGACACCTTGGTAACAGTACTGACCCGTGATAGGTAGTACGTTTACGAGTTAACTATTTAGAAGATCGAGTTGACCGTGATAGGTGACACCATGAAAACTGTACTGACCCGTGATAGGTGGTACATTTACGATTTACATTTTTTGGTGAATTGTGCTGACCCGTGATAGGTGGCACCTAGGTAAACAGTACTGGTCTGTGATAGGCGGTACGTTTACGATTCCCGCTTTTTCTTTTAGTAAATCGTGTTGACCCGTGATAGGTGACACCTCGGTAAACTGTACTGACCGTGATAGGTGGTACGTTTTATGATTTACGCATTTTAGTAAATCGTGCTGACCCGTGATAGGTGGCACCTCGGTAATTGGTACTTTGGCCTGCGATAGGCGGTACAATTATGATTTACGGCCCTTCGAGGAGGGTTTTGGTTTGGAATTCCGAGTCCATGCATTTTGGCATATACGCATTGCATTAGGGTGCCTGGCACGCGAGTCATGTTTGATTTGAGTTTATGATTGAGTGATTCGAATTTTGATTTATCGTGATAACTGAGATGAAGGTGTTAAGTGTTATGTGTTGTTTATTGTGTGTAAGTATGATGGTTATCGAAACTCTTGTGTGTCGTAGTAATCGCGTAGGAATTGCTAAGTGTTAGGTTGTGGACTTGATTTGGAATGACTTGAGTTAATGCATGAATTTTTGGGAAAACTGATCAGGGAAATCGATTTCCCAATCGATTGGATGGGTAAACAGGACTTGGCCAATTCACAAATCGATTAGCCAATCGATTTCGAATCATTTTTCTAAAGGAAATCAGTTAGAAATCGATTGCCAATCGATTAGGCCTTAAGTCAGGGGCTCAGGAACCAATCAATCGATTTACCAATCGATTGAATTCAGAGGGATTCTGTTTCATTAAGAATCCTCACCAAATCGATAGGAAATCGATTGGCTCGAACCAGGGGCTCAGAACCAATCAATCGATTTACCATTTGAATTCAGCCAGGATTTCTGTTTCATTAAAGAATCCCCTCACCAAATCGATTAGGAAATCGATTGGCTCGAAACCAGGGGCTCAGGAACCAATCAATCGATTTACCAATCGATTGAATTCAGCCCAGGACTTTTGTTTTCATTAAAAATCTTCACCCCAATCGATTGCCCAATCGATTGGCTCAGTGAAATCCTCATTTTTAGTTATATGATTAATTTCTCTTTGACTTATCCATGTCTTGTTTTAGTATGTGTTAATTAGGAGATCGAGAACTACATTTTAACCTTCATTTTAATTGGCAATGTATTGTATGAACTTTTCGCATATTGAAAATCCTGTTAAGGTGCATGCTTAGTTGAAAAAGTTGTTTTGAACATTCAAAACTTAATTGCTATGTGTTAACTGTTATTTTCTGGTTGGTGACCCCTTTACACTATTGTGGAAATCTGGGCTTTGCCCTCAGATGAGAGTCAGGACGGCCCTACTGGTTCGTACCCTACGGACAGGGATGGAGATGGGACGCTTGACTGCTGTTGTGTTAGGAGGATTCACGGGGCGCGTGGAGATTACTCAGGGTGTATAGCTTTTTGGTAGGATGATCAGATTAGGATGATGTATAGGGACTAGGGGTCCTTCTTTTTGGTTTGGAGTATTTTAGTTTTGGAAAAACTGTACTTATACAAATATTATCAGTTTGATATCATCTTTGAATGGGTTCCATGTACCATTTGATGTTTATGTAAAAATGTTTTGGATTTATAATTGGAGAAACTTTTCCGCTGCGTGAATTATAATGACTTCAATTATTTATCCAAAAGCATTTCCTGATTTATTTCTTGTTTGTTTTAATTATTTAAAAAAAAAAAAAATATACCCTCGCTTGAAAAACGGGGTGTTACATTGTGGTATCAGAGCATAGGTTAGTTTTCTTTTGGGAGCTGTGGAACCTTGGTTAGAGATTGTAGGTCGACCTATAAGTTAGGAGTTGTTATCTGATCATGTGTCGGTTTAGGTGACTTGAGTTGTCAAGTCCAATATAATTGTGTGTTGTTAGTCGGACGTTAGTTGGAATTTTTTGAAGTAGTGTTAAGACTCTACTTGATGATGGTTTTATAGGAAACCATGCCGCCAAGAAGGAATGACGCTCCGAGAGACAACGTAATAGAATGATCAAATGGCGGAGGCTATGAACAAACATGGCTGCTTCTGTCGCTGCACAGACCGCTGCCAAGACTCAACGGATCTGAAAAAGAGGGGAAAAGAGATCCGTGCTGCAGAGTCAAGAGGGTAGAAGACTTCCGTCGTTACAATCCTCCAGTTCAAGGGGAATGAGGGTTCAGAGAAGGCGGATCAATGGATCCAAGAAGTGGAGAAAATCTTTGATATGATAAAGTGTCAGGCGGGAGTGAAGGCCAGCTATGCCACTTATATGCTGTTGGGGATGCTGAGTACTGGTGAGAGGAGTGCAAGGTTATTGATGGGAGCAGCCCACGAGGAGGTGAACTGGGAATCGTTCAAAGAAAGTTTTTAGACAAATACTTTCCGATGAGTACCAGGACGAAATTGTGGTTTGACGACTTCCTGAAACCTTCACCAGGGGAGCATGACTGTGGGCGAGTTATCGCTGCCAATTATCACTATCGAGGCATTTCAGGTTCTTCCGTGAAGAAATTGATGAACGTTCACTGTTCATCGTTCTCCAGCGGGATTGAAGTATCTGTTGAGATAAGATTCCGTCTTACCTTTGGGAATTCAACGTTTCATGGCTCCCAGGGTGGTTACTGCAGATGTGAAATCAATAGTCCTGTAAGAGTCTCCATCCATCGTCTCTGGCGGCATGTCAACTCCTTCTTAGATCAACTAATATTTCAATTTAATGGTCGCTGACCACAGGTGAACGTCACCCATAATAAATAATGCCTCCAGAATCTTTATGCAAAACAACCGCGGCAAGCCTCCAAATCATGATAGGATACAGTTCCTCTCATGAATCTTCAATTGTCATCGAGGCAATAAGCCACAGCTTTTCTTGTGTTGCATCAGAACACCATCCTAACCCTTGGTGTGATGCATCACAATAAACTGTCGTAGGTTTCTTCTGATTGTGTAATACCAATACAGGTGAGGTCGTCAATTTTCTCTTCAGTAACTGAGTTCTCCTCACACTTCTCCGTCCATGCGAACGGTTGATCCTTTCTGGTAAGTTTGTGTCAGTGGAGCACAATTTTAGCAAAACCCTCAATAAACCTCCTCTAGTACCTGCCAGTCTCAAACTCCGTATGTAAGTGACAGTCTGAGGCTAGTTACCAACAAGAACGCCATCAATCTTAGCCGGATCTACAGCGATTCCTTCCTTGTTATCACATGTCAAGAAATCACTTTCTCTAGCCAAATATTCACACTTCGACAGATTGGCATACAATCGCTTCTCGCGTAAAATCTCAGAAACTTGTCGTAAATGTTCTCATGCTCTCTTCCGTCCTTTGAATAAAATCAATATATCATCAATGAATACCACATACGAATTTATCAATGAACGAATTGAAAGATTTCTGATTCTTGATCTGATAGCTCCATGGCAAATTGGCCAGGTGCTATTTGGTATCTTCCGACGGTTCATAATCTCAGTATTCATAATGTCCGTAGCGGGTTCTGAAAGCTGTTTTCTGAATGTCTTCATCCTACTCTGGATCTGATGGTAACGCGACTCAAGTCAATCTTCGAAAATATGCGCGGCCTCCTCTCAATTGATCCATCAAATCATCGATTCGTGGCAAGGATAACGATTTCTTGATAGTTGCTTGTTGAGCTGTCTATAATCCACACATAGGCGCGAGCTTCGTCCTTCTTCTTAACTACGCAAACCGGAGCACCCATGGTGATACACTGGTCTGATGAATTTCTTCTCCAACAAGTCTTCATTTGGCCTTTGAGCTCATTTAATTCCATGGCGACATTCGATAGGTCCCATTGAAATGGGTCCCGTTCCTGGGTGCAAATCAATGAAGAATTCCACTTCTCTTGCGGTGCAATCCTGGAATTTCCGTTGGAATACATCCCGTACTCCGTTGACAAGTATCACACTTCTATTTTCCACATTTATCTTTGCCTCTACATATTGCTAGAGACAAAAACCTCATGAGTCCTTCACTTAGCGACACTTCGGATTGTTAGCAGCTAAATACTTACAACTCCTGTTTCGGGGAAAAGAACCAACTTACGAGCACAATCAAAATCACATAATGATAAGACATCAATCCAATACCCGAGGATGACCTCGAGTGATTGTAGCGGTAACAAATTAGATTAACCAGAAATCCTATTCTGAATAGTCATTCGACAATGTATAACATGGAATTTTACGTAATGCTTAGCAGGTGTGGAAACAAACAAATCAAAAGGTAAGCAGACACATATAACTTTCAAGCGATCACACATGTCCAGAGCAATGAAGGAATGGGTTGCCCCGAATCAAAGAGTGCAGTAGAGTGTTACCTGCATCTCACAATCACGCTGATCAGATTACCAGATGGATTTTCCCTCTCAGCATTCACACAATAAATGCGTCTAGCAGTAGGACGGGTAGCCCTAGCTACATTCACCACTGTTCCACCTTTGGAGCCGTGCAATCCCTTGCCATGTGCCCCGACTTCCGACATTGTGTACAGATGGGAGGTTAGTGGTACAACACTAGCATAGTGACCTTCTCCCCACATCGGAACATCGACAGACTTGCCCCATTTGCCTTCCGAAATTCTGATTTCCCCGGGCGACTCTGCCACCGTGTTATTCTGGGGTCGATTATAAGGTTAGCAACTTGCTTCCCTTTGTTCTGATAATTTCGCCACGCTAGGGCTCCCGAATAAAATTCCCTACTCGGCTTAGCCTCTTGTTCTTCTATCTTCCACTTCTCTACATTTCTCTACCAGGCTTGGAAACG